>OX463844.1:42918139-43102223 GCA_949825065.1 Odontocerum albicorne
AAGAACATGTAAATTTATTGTTGTCGATGATTTTTATAAGTAAAGAGTTGATTTTAGTAGTGTGGAAGTTCCATGCCTAATTCATTAATTCCAAACCTGTGGACTCGATTTATGAGATCAAAGTATTGTTGTTTCCCGCCACTCTCTTTAATATATCTATACCGCCAATTCTGACATTAAGGGGTACAATTCTAATAGCTTTAGGTGGGAAATGTAGGGCAGAGTGTAAAAAAACTGTTGCCAATTTCCCTTATAAAAATATTTGAAAGTACGCATCAGCTAACACAAGAAAAAAACATATTTTTATAATTATTTTTCTTGATACTTTTTTATTCCCATTAACAACTACAGTAAATATAGTGTGTAAGAGTTCGGGTATAAGAACCCTATAAACGATTATCCCTGCTCTGTCCAACTGCACTAACACGTCTCATTCTTTCAAAATATTATTCTCTTGATCTACCCCAAAATTTCCTTTAACTTCTTCTATCCACTTTTTACTCACATTTGCATTATACATAAAAAAAAATTTTAAGCCTTCTCTTCACTCATTTGTATTATTTATAAGTCCATACCATCTCAGAATGATGTCCTTCATCTTACTTCACATATCAATACCTTAAGTTCACAGTCATCTCTAATCGCTTCATTTCGTATTCTGTCAAACATTCCACATACCATAAATACCATCATGCGGTTCCTAATTTGCGTCTCTTATACATCCATGCACCTTCTCATAAAGCTCTTATGATTACTTTTAATTCCTTGAAAAAATCATGGACTTGATCCAACCCTTTCGATGGTATTTTTCTACCATGCCTTGCACTCACATTTGCACTGTACATTTGTTTTGTTAGTACATATTTCTTGAATAATTATGTATTAACAATAATTATTCAATAACAATTTATTAGGGTTGTTTAGAGATCAAACTTTCCTCAAGAGCATTCAAATTTTATCTCAGTATACGCATATGTAAAAAAATTCTTCGTCTCTTTTCAGTATTTTGCTACGTTCATGTTTCCCTCCCATACATCAAAATGGGCACTTAAATATAGTTGAAACTATCATCTTGGCAGATTTCGATACTGTTTTATAACATGAACATAAAATATAAAGATTATTTCTGTCATAAAAAAAATGGCGTACAAACATAATATTGGCTACAGCGGCATCCCTTTTTAATTGAAGCCGCATGTGTCGCCCCGTATGTCACGTAGAAACTCTCCATCTTCCGGCACTGTTGACATTGTCTACTTCAGCCACTCTCGCCTGCTTAAGGAGGGATTTTTCCTGACATGTCAGCCAGAGTAAATATTATTTGACAGCCCCGCAGCATGACACGACAGAGTTTAATATCGGGTTTCCAGGATTTCCAGTAATTCTCTGTAATAAATTATTACACTTCTGCCGACTATTATTTTATCTGATGAGCTGGAAAAATAACTAATGGCTGGTTTCTCATGATTATATCTCTGTTGTCATGATGGATGTTTTCTTATAATTAAAACAGAATGCTTTATTTTAGTATTTTTAAGGTTGCTATACAGCTTAACTAAAAAAGTTTGATTTATTTATTGTATTTCAATAAATACTTTTGTTAAGGATCTCAAATTTTCAAATAAATTCTGCCTTATTCATTATAAGTTTGGTACATTTTTTCAATATTTTTTAAATTAAAACGTGAAAAAATCTTAAACAGAATTATTAACTACTTTAATGTTCAAAATAATTCTACACCATAAACCTAAATTAAAGTTTCTGACCTGTTTTGCTTTACAAAACCATTGTCAGACCATTTAAAAGTTCAAACAGTTTAATTATACTTTTTTAATGCAAAATTATTAAACAGAATTATTAAATACAAAAATGTTTAAAATAACCCTACACCATAAACCTAAATTAAAGTTTCTGACCTGTTTGGCTATACAAAAGCATTGTTAGACGGTTTAACAGTTCTAACAGTGTAATTATTCTTTTCTGAAGCAAAAATATTCAACATAATTATTAAATACTAAAAACGTTCAAAATAATTCAACACCATAAACTAAATTAACGTTTCTGACCTGTTTTGCTTCACAAAAGTATTGTCAAACAGCTTAACAGTTAAATTATACTTTTTTTAAAGCAAAGCACACCTGTAATTCTAATTTAAATTTATGTTTTATATTGAAGTGTTAAATAATTTTTTAAATGAATTTTTACAATATAAATACCAAATTAAAAAATATATTTTGAGTTTTTAAACCGGTGCATATACACTCTCAGTAAAATTATAGCGGTGTATTTCTTATTGTATTGAACAATATTACGCATTCGTTGTATACAGTAAAATTAAGGATATTGCCACGTGGAAATCTCTAAAAATCTACCAGAAATACGAGTATGTTTAACAGGCCTGAAGTGAAGACCAGATTGGTATCGTTTAAAAAATATGGGTACCAACGGTAACTGAGCCGGCCACCACCGGGTCGGAAGACAGGCGTCTCACTAACTAGTTCACGTACATCTCGTTCTCATAATTATTTGCATGTATCTCCTATAACCAATATGTTAAAATTTTAGCATGCCTCACGCACGATCTTTGCGATTTGCGTAAAGTGTTTGTTTTATTTCCAGCTTTCTGATGGACTGTGATGATTAAACATCTAAGAAACTTCTCAGGAAAAAAACTTTACCCTCGAAACGTTTTCTACGTTCAAACGTCCTCTAGTTTTAAAGGAGGCATCATAAATACTAATAGAAGTTTTTATATGACGATATAACATGACTATATCCATCGGCAAAACAAAATGTCTAAAAATATCCAGACAGCCTCTTTGATGCAAATTAGTTGTGGACGATAAACTCATAGAACAGGTCATGAAGTTTAAATACCTGGGTATGTAGATATCTTGCAGTAACGATCTGTATAATGAAATCAAAGAACAGACCAATAAAGCAGCAGTTATCTCCGGATGCCTGAGGAACACTGTTTGGGACAATAAACACATGTTGGTGGAAAGCAAAGTCAGAATACACAAAACATGCATAAGACCTGTTATGACTTACGGAATCGAAGCAAGAGCAGACTCTGTAAGAACGAAACACCTCCTCAGAACAACAGAAATGAAAACACTGCGGCCTATCGTAGGTAGAACCCTTAGAGATAGGATACCTAGTGAGGAAATCCGCAGAAGTTGTAGCATTGAGGAAATCGTGAGATGGAGTAGGCAGAGAAGACGATTCTGGAAGGACCACGTTGAGAAAATGGACCCCGCGAGAATACCTAAGATTGTAATGCACGAGATTCCAGAGGGTCGTCGACCACCGGGACGTCCACCAAAGAGATGGAAAGAAAGTTGGACATCTTTGTCACAGGACCAAAACTCAAATCCTGTTTAAACAGTTCGCAAGATCTAGAAGAAGTTTTTATAATATGTGTAGGACAAATGAACATAGCAGTTGCGTAAGTTACAGGTTTTTATGTTGGGTTATACGAAAAAAAAAATGCAAATGGAGGGAGCTTGAGTTCCTTCAGGGGATAAAAGGTTAAATTTTCGATAGTACTCGAAAAGAATTATAAAAGGTTTCAGTATCATGAAAGATTTCATCTAGTCACAACACTAGCACAAGTCTTGCGTGTTATTTCTTCACGTGCGGTAGTATAACACGTGTGATTACGAACGAGTTGCGTGCCTATTCCAGTGGCTCTAAGCCTGAAAACTCGCTTATTGGGGCCGAAGACAATGTTGTATCCCGGCCACGTATACAACATTTTCTTCATACCTGTGTAAATATATCTGAATCACCAATTTGACTTAATTAAAGAGCATGTGAATTGATTATTTTAATAATACAGTCAGTGCTGTATATAAAAAAATGTTTCAATTAAATGATAGCGATTAAAAATATAATGAGAATTTATATATCACAATTTAAAGAGCGAAATTTCTTCAATTTAAAGAGCGAAGTCTCTTCAATTTAAAGAGCGAACTTTCTTCAATTTAACATGGAAAAAGGATGTAACATAATATTATTTGGAGTACAAGGCGTTTGGTAACATAATTATAAATACTTCAAGAAGGGTCGTAATGTAATATATACTTTCGTGTATATTTATCTGATATTTTTTCGTTATAATTTCACCAAAAAAATAAATGTTATATCAGGGATTTTAAACTAACAGGAGACCGCAAGCGCTGGATTATCGAGAATCATTCAAGAAAGATTTATAAATAACATTAGGTTAAAATTTTGTGCCACGAAATTGAAAAAAAGTCAATTATCCATAAAACCAGTTTTAGAATACGTTTTTAAAGCTAATTTGTTTTTGATTGATTTTCTGCCGTTATAAAACATGTTCAACTTTACTTAAAAATAAAAAGCACACTTTTTTAATTAAAAACAAGGAATTATATTGCATTATTTATTTATTGAATTTTAACCAAGAAATTTATATTGATATAGTTTGGACATCTAGAGAATGAGTTCTGAAAAAAAACACTTATAAAGCAAATATATGCTTTGTTATTTGTTTAGCAAAACACTTTTTATTCCTCTTAATACAACGGTATAACCCAACTGGTTTCAAGATTTTTACCTCATCATCATGAGAACACAAATAAGATTAAAACCTTTGTCACTGGTAGGTTATACCATTTTATTTAGTGGAATAAACAGTGGTTTACTAAACAAATTACAATGTTTTTAAAGACATTGTAATAAGTTTTTATCAAATTTGATAAAAACAAATTATAATATCTTTGAACCTCCACAATGCCTTAATTATAAATAATATAATGTTTTTTAACTTCTGCAGTGTTTACGCCTATAAACATCTATCAATATATATTTATCTAAATAGAATAAATAGTGTGCAAGAAAGAGGAAAGAAAGAAATATTGAAAAAGGGGAAGGCAAGAAGAACGAGAAATGGAATAACGTCAACGAAAAAATTAATGAATAAGGATGTGGCTAAGGTTGTTTTTGTGGAAAGAAAGATGTGGAGATTTATCTACTCTGCCTACCCCAAAATGGATATGGCGCGATGTTGTGTATGTATACATGTGTAATACATACACATCACCAAAATGAATATATCGTGATGTTGTGTATGTAAACATATGTAATACATACACCTCGCCAAAATGGATATGGCATGATGTTGTGTATGTATACATGTGTAGCACATACACCTCACCAAAATGGATATGGCGTAATGTTGTGTATGTATATGTTACATATGTAATACATACACCTCGCCAAAATGGATATGGCATGATGTTGTGTATGTATACATGTGTAATACATACACCTCACCAAAATGGATATGGCGTAATGTTGTGTATGTATATGTTACATATGTAATACATACACCTCACCAAAATGGATATGGCATGATGTTGTGTATGTATACATGTGTAATACATACACATCACCAAAATGAATATATCGTGATGTTGTGTATGTATACATATGTAATACATACACCTCGCCAAAATGGATATGGCATGATGTTGTGTATGTATACATGTGTAGCACATACACCTCACCAAAATGGATATGGCGTAATGTTGTGTATGTATATGTTACATATGTAATACATACACCTCACCAAAATAGATATGGCGTGATGTTGTGTATGTATACATGTGTAATACATATACCTCACCAAAATGGATATGGCGTAATGTTGTGTATGTATATGTTACATATGTAATACATACACCTCACCAAAATGGATATGGCATGATGTTGTGTATATACATACATGTGTAATACATACACATCACCAAAATGAATATATCGTGATGTTGTGTATGTATACATATGTAATACATACACCTCGCCAAAATGGGTATGGCATGATGTTCTGTATGTATACATGTGTAGCACATACACCTCACCAAAATGGATATGGCGTAATGTTGTGTATGTATATGTTACATATGTAATACATACACCTCACCAAAATAGATATGGCGTGATGTTGTGTATGTATACATGTGGAATACATATACCTCACCAAAATGGATATGGCGTAATGTTGTGTATGTATATGTTACATATGTAATACATACACATCACCAAAATGGATATGGCATGATGTTGTGTATGTATACATGTGTAATACATACACATCACCAAAATGAATATATCGTGATGTTGTGTATGTATACATATGTAATACATACACCTCGCCAAAATGGATATGGCATGATGTTGTGTATGTATACATGTGTAGCACATACACCTCACCAAAATGGATATGGCGTAATGTTGTGTATGTATATGTTACATATATAATACATACACCTCGCCAAAATGGATATGGCATGATGTTGTGTATGTATACATATGTAACACATACACCTCTCCAAAATGGATATGACGTAATGTTGTGTATGTATATGTTACATATGTAATACATACATCTCACCAAAATAGATATGTTGTGTATGTATACGTGTGTAATACTCGTACATACACCTCACCAAAAGCTCAATATGTTCTTCCTCAAATCAGAAGATTTATAAAGTTTTCTTTTTAGTTCGTCTTCCCACGGTAAATTTTTTGATGTTTTCTTGTCAAATATGTTTTTCTAAGTATATGCAGGTACAGGAAAGTACTCGTACCTTATCTAACGACCGCAGCCACTTCCTTCATATCCTTACACTTAACTTGTTTTATTTTTTTAATATTTTTATTTATCAATAATAATGGATTCAAATCCCGAATTAGAGCGCACTTGAGAAGAGTCTACTCTCTAAACTTTTATTATTTATAATAAATATAAACCTTATGAAACATTTTTTTTAAAAAAGACTCGAAAGCGCATAAGTTAAAAATTAATTCTAACAAAAATCTATTTTACAACAGAATGTAATTATTTCTAATAATATACTCAAAATTCTATTGAATTCATTAACGCGACACATTTGTGCCAAGCATTTTTTAATTTTCAATCCGGTCTATAGATAAAGCCTCGACGATAAAGGGAAATATTTTCAAGGGACATCAAAGGAATCGTTAAATGATTCAGCAGGATTTTTTCAGCCTTTCTTCCTTCCTTATTCTTCGTTTTCTGATTCATGACAGATGCCACTCCTCATCCCATGGAAATTAGAGAAATCCGTTTGGGGTTCATCAGGATATCTGATGGAAAAATCATCTTTTACGGCTAAAAATTCTCTCTTAATGAAAAATCCTCCAAATCAAACATTTACGCCAAGGCTTTAAATGAATTCCGTTGAAACTTCTTTTTTTTTTTCGTAATATAAACGAGAGATTGATTATAATTTACCGATGTTCACAATACTCTTTAGAAAGAGTAAAGTTTTTATTCTATCTGAAAGTTTATATATTTTCATGATGTTTTTAGAAGCAAAATGATATTTTTTAATGGAATAAATAATATATTTTATTTGAAAAAGAAACAGGATTTAATTATTTTCTTCTTTTTTATATTTGGTTTGTATTGTATTATTTTAATAACCTCATCTAGTTAATTAAATAAATGAAAACAGACAAACAAAACAAATCAACAGGGAAAATGTGAGAGGAAAGTGTCAAAGAGAAAAACCATGGAAAATATGGTTGAATTCATTGAATGGTATTTTTGTAAAACAAAATGAATGTAGTAAAATGAATCGTAGCGGCTATAGGGGTAGGATTATGGCTGTGGAAGAGATGATATGTGTGTCGAGATAGGAAAATCTGACGCTGTGTCCTTTGCTTTGTCATCCATACATATATAGTATAATGTCATATATTTCATCACGATATTTCCCATAAGGGAAACGGCATGATGTTATGAATATATGCATTACCTAGTTATTATAATAATACCTCACTACACTTTTTTAATGTATATTAAAATAACAAGAAAATATTTTCATACATTAAAAATTAATAAGAGTATGAAGTAAGATTTATAGGAGCATATGGGTCTGTTTCAATTGGTAAAAAAATTCTTCCACCTGAGGATTTCGGGTTTGATTATCGATTCTAAAAAAAAATAAAAACATAGTTTTCGGTAGTATTGTCAACATACGAGTATATGGCAACGCACTGCGTGTTGATTCACAACTTCAGAAGTTATACACTCTAATACTCCTGGTCACGTACATACATACATACACGTTTATACATTACATCACCCCCTTTCTCTGCTGAGGTAGACAGATATGACAAAACGCAAAATTATCTTATCTCAACACAAACTTTTTGCTTCTTCCACATCCATACAACCCCTACAATTTTGCAAACTTTTTACATTTCCTTCCAATACAATATTTTTTTTCCTTGATCTTACTCAATCGCGACTTCTACTTACATTTCCACTGTATGTTTGTTTTGTTAGTAGCCTTTTATTCATTTTTTCCTCGAGCTCTTACCATCTTAAGATCTATGGCAAACTCGCACTATGCAAAATATCAGTATCACTAATGTGGGTAGTCTTGAAGAATACACAAAATAAGAAAAATTCAATAGACTTAAAAAAAAAAAATTGTCCTCGTTTATCACATTCAACTGCAAAAAAGTAATTATTTAAACAAAAAAAACTAACTAATCAGATATATGTAGAGCCATTTTTTTCGTTTCTTAGGAAACAATAATTAGAAAGAATCGAAAGAATAACATCTCACATACGAGTAGGGTGACTTGTTCAATTTTTCAACGCTCACATTATTTGGAAAACGTATGGAATTTTAAGATTATCTCTAAAAGCCCTTAGTTCCTATATCTACTTGCCAATGTCCCATAATTCGGCTAAATAGATTTGTCTTTCCAAATTCAATAAATTGTCCTGCATGTGATGTAGACATATAAAACAGAAGGGTCTAGTAATTTAAATATTTATTTATTTATAAAATATAATACAAAGATATAACAGAAATTTTTAATTGGCTGATAAGACCAATCAGATTTAGTAAGAGATAACGTCAACACAAGATGATAACTCAAATTGGATTAAAGTTATGCAATGGAAAAGTATTTAAAATTTATTTCATTTTACCTATTTTTTTTTATTAACGAGTGCTATTTTGTGTCTAACATACAAAACGGGGAATAATTATTTGTAAAATTATTGTTTCTAATTTTAATCCTCTTTTTTGGTGTAATGTGATTATGGTGGATTTTTATGCGTTTGATTTTTTTTTTGTTTTATGAAATTATCTACTTGCTTTAAGAAGGACATATGAATCCTTATGTAGGGGAGTTCTTTATTTGTTTCATAGTAAATGTTAAAAAGTACAAAAAGGTTAATAAATCCTATTTTTGTCTTGAATTCTTACAATTTATATCATTTTGCTAGAAATACAAGGTAATAAACCGAAAGAAAGTTGATTTAGTGTCAGAAAAATAAGAAGATATTTTAAAGCTACGACATTGATAGCAGAGAGTAAAGCGCTTAAAGCTACGACATTGATGCTAGATAGTAAAGTCCTTACGAATGAAAATAAAATAGAAATTAAAAAAAAACTATATTTCATTTGTTTCCACACTCGCGTTACTAAAAAGTAGGGTTTTTTTTCCATTTGGTAGCGTTTGATTCAGAAAAGATACTCGTTGATCACGTTAAAGATAAATTAGGAAACCCTGGGGTATAAGGGCGTCTGACTCTTTTGTGGAACCGCACACCGGAAACAGACAAAACCCATCACGACATCTCTGGAAATGGTTTCAGACAGACGGGGGTGCTAAATGAAGGGAGGGGTCTTAAGTACAAACAATTCTCTTTGCCCATCCTCAAATTTATGTTTAACGTTTTTTTACAATGGAAAATTTATTCAGCAGCTCAAATTAAAAAAACACAGCATTGAAAATTGTTTTTTTTATTTCGTAATATTACATTATGTGCAAGATGACTTACCACAATGTTAAATATTGCGGGCAATAAAATATACGCCACATACCAACAAAAAAAAGTTCAAATCGCTCCGTAGCTTGGTTGATAAAACGTTTGTCTTTTAACCCAAGGGCTGCAGGTTTGATTTCCGTTGGTACACAACATTTGTAAAAACGGTCAAAGTTTGATTTTATCAAATATTTTCGATAAGCTTGGAGAAGTTTTAATGAAACAATTAGTTCACCATAATGTACTCTATACAATAATAACATATATATCGTTGGACATATACGAAAAAACTCAAGCGAAAATTCCGCAACAATAAATTATCATATCCTATGAATTTTTGGTCAAACAGCCTTCGATATTTAACAAGGTAAATAAATAATTGACTGCTTACCAATAGCAGGAAACAAGGGAGGGTAAACACTTGCATATTATTGTGACAGAGGGTAAGAATACGTTTAATTATATTTCCATACAACTGGTAATATTAAAGAATAGACAGTATGATGGGGCTTTATACCTAATATCATGCCGGTAATTGAGGGAACTAATAAACACATTGAAAAAAAGGGGTTATTAATTCATATTTTTATTTTCAAGTTATGAAAATCCTCCCGTCTCCATAAAATTCATAAGTGACTTGAAGTGTTCTTCATATTCATGAACCGTGTCTAATATTTTAATATTCATGAGTCACTTCTGAATATTGTACACTCCGACATGTACTCCTATTTATTACTCCTTTTGTATATCAATCAATATACCAGTATTATGTATGTGTTGAATTTATCAACTTTATTTTTTTGTAAAGTTTGTCGCACAATATCGGATAGTTAAAGCACATAAAGACAATAAGTATTTAATGATTAACAAAAAAATGTGTCTATAGCGAGAATAGATACTGCAAATGTGTCTATAGCGAGAATCGATACTGCAAATGAAAATATGGCAAAGGAGGAATGTTGTGTTGTATAAAATTGTACTATATTTTATTTTATACAGTTTAATCTAGCGGGATTATAATTATGTTATAGTGTGGAATGTTGTATTGTATTTTGTTCTACTTTCGTTCAATTCAGTCCGATTTTGTGGGGTTGTTGCTATGTAACAGTAGGGAATGTTAAATTGTATTTTGTTCTGCTTTCGTTAAATTTAATTCGATCTCGTGGGATTATTGTTATGTAACAGTAAGGAATGTTGTATCATATTTTGTTCTGCTTTCGTTATATAGAGTTCGATCTCGTAGGATTGTTGATATGTTACATTAGAGAATGTAGTAATATATGATATTTTGTTCTACTTTCGTTTGATTCGGTTCAATCTCGTGGGATTGTTGCTATGTAACAGTAGGGAATGGTGTTTTGTATTTTGTTCTTTTTTCGTTCCATTCTGAAGTGACGTTTTTCAGCCCACACCCTTGATTTACATATCAATACCGTTTCAGATTCAATAAGAAAAGTTAAATTATATGATAGATAAAGACAATTTATCCAATATATGTTTAAAGTGTCACGCAATTCATTTAACCAGCTTTCATGAATAAATTTGCTAAATACGTGTGTGAAAAAAATTATTTATAAATTTTTAGATACATTTGTGTAACAGAAAAATATTTTTTAATTTGGTTCTTCATATCATTTTCTATGGTTTAATTTTTTATTAATGTTTCCCAGAGGTTTTAAAGGTGTGCGCCTCGGCGCTCTGGGGCGCGCAAAGAACTCCCAAAAAACGACGCAGAACATTTTTAATAAACCTATTTTTTTTAATGATTCCTGACAATCTCAATGTAATGCGTTGTTGCACAGTGACACTGACATGTCGTGATTGTTTGATTGAACAGTTTGAATGTGACTGTATAAAAAAATGTTCGTATGAAAGTGATTAAGTTTTGGATATCAAAAATGTTTATATGGAACTGACTAAGTTTTGGATATCAAAAATGTTCATATATTATTTATTAAGTTTTTGATGTCGAAAATGTTCATATGGAACTGATTAAGTTTTGGATACCAAAAATGTTCATATATCACTTATTAAGTTTTTGATGTCAAAAGTATTCATATGGAACTGATTAAGTTTTGGATATCAAAAATGTTCATATATCACTAATTAAGTTTTTGACGTCAAAAGTGTTCATATGGAACTGATTAAGTTTTGGATATCAAAAATGTTCATATCTCACTAATTAAGTTTTTGATGTCAAAAGTGTTCATTTGGAACTGATTAAGTTTTGGATAACTCAAATGTTCATATATCACTAATTAAGTTTTTGACGTCAAAAGTGTTCATATGGAACTGATTAAGTTTTGGATATTAAAAATGTTCATATATCACTAATTAAGTTTTTGACGTCAAAAGTGTTCATATGGAACTGATTAAGTTTTGGATATCAAAAATGTTCATATTTCACTAATTAAGTTTTTGATGTCAAAAGTGTTCATATGGAACTGATTAAGTTTTGGATATCAAAAATGTTCATATATCACTAATTAAGTTTTTGACGACAAAAGTGTTCATATGGAACTGATTAAGTTTTGGATACCAAAAATATTCATATATCACTAATTAAGTTTTTGACGACAAAAGTGTTCATATGGAACTGATTAAGTTTTGGATATCAAAAATGTTCATATATCACTTATTAAGTTTTTGACGTCAAAAGTGTTCATATGGAACTGATTTAGTTTTGGATACCAAACATGTTCATATTTCACTAATTAAGTTTTTGACGTCAAAAGTGTTCATATGGAACTGATTAAGTTTTGGATATCAAAAATGTTCATATATCACTAATTAAGTTTTTGACGTCAAAAGTGTTCATATGGAACTGATTAAGTTTTGAATACCAAAAATATTCATATTTCACTTATTAAGTTTTTGACGACAAAAGTGTTCATATGGAACTGATTAAGTTTTGGATATCAAAAATGTTCATATATCACTAATTAAGTTTTTGACGACAAAAGTGTTCATATGGAACTGATTAAGTTTTGGATACCAAAAATATTCATATATCACTAATTAAGTTTTTGACGACAAAAGTGTTCATATGGAACTGATTAAGTTTTGGATATCAAAAATGTTCATATATCACTAATTCAGTTTTTGACGTCAAAAGTGTTCATATGGAACTGATTAAGTTTTGGATACCAAAAATGTTCATATATCACTTATTAAGTTTTTGATGTCAAAAGTATTCATATGGAACTGATTAAGTTTTGGATATCAAAAATGTTCATATATCACTAATTAAGTTTTTGACGTCAAAAGTGTTCATATGGAACTGATTAAGTTTTGGATATCAAAAATGTTCATATCTCACTAATTAAGTTTTTGATGTCAAAAGTGTTCATTTGGAACTGATTAAGTTTTGGATAACTCAAATGTTCATATATCACTAATTAAGTTTTTGACGTCAAAAGTGTTCATATGGAACTGATTAAGTTTTGGATATTAAAAATGTTCATATATCACTAATTAAGTTTTAGACGTCAAAAGTGTTCATATGGAACTGATTAAGTTTTGGATATCAAAAATGTTCATATTTCACTAATTAAGTTTTTGATGTCAAAAGTGTTCATATGGAACTGATTAAGTTTTGGATATCAAAAATGTTCATATATCACTAATTAAGTTTTTGACGACAAAAGTGTTCATATGGAACTGATTAAGTTTTGGATACCAAAAATATTCATATATCACTAATTAAGTTTTTGACGACAAAAGTGTTCATATGGAACTGATTAAGTTTTGGATATCAAAAATGTTCATATATCACTTATTAAGTTTTTGACGTCAAAAGTGTTCATATGGAACTGATTTAGTTTTGGATACCAAACATGTTCATATTTCACTAATTAAGTTTTTGACGTCAAAAGTGTTCATATGGAACTGATTAAGTTTTGGATATCAAAAATGTTCATATATCACTAATTAAGTTTTTGACGTCAAAAGTGTTCATATGGAACTGATTAAGTTTTGGATACCAAAAATATTCATATTTCACTTATTAAGTTTTTGACGACAAAAGTGTTCATATGGAACTGATTAAGTTTTGGATATCAAAAATGTTCATATATCACTAATTAAGTTTTTGACGACAAAAGTGTTCATATGGAACTGATTAAGTTTTGGATACCAAAAATATTCATATATCACTAATTAAGTTTTTGACGACAAAAGTGTTCATATGGAACTGATTAAGTTTTGGATATCAAAAATGTTCATATATCACTAATTCAGTTTTTGACGTCAAAAGTGTTCATATGGAACTGATTAAGTTTTGGATGCCAAAAATGTTCATATTTCACTAATTAAGTTTTTGACGACAAAAGTGTTCATATGGAACTGATTAAGTTTTGGATATCAAAAATGTTCATATATCACTAATTAAGTTTTTGACGACAAAAGTGTTCATATGGAACTGATTAAGTTTTGGATATCAAAAATGTTCATATATCACTAATTAAGTTTTTGATGTCAAAAATGTTCATATGGAGCTGATTAAAAGTTTTGGATATCAGCAAAGATTGAATATCATTTGCTTTATACTAAAGCTCAGCCAATCCTAATTTTATTTGCGACAACCACTGGATTCTCAAGGCATCGTTGCATTAAAAAATATAAAACTGTTGGTATATCAGATATTATTTTCATATTTTCCATTTCTTACTTCAAACGCCTTATTCCATTTTTAGTGATTGTTTCGCGAATGTGGAGGAAGAACAGTGTTCGCATTGTCCGCTTGTTAACTCCAAAACAATCGCGTTACTTTTCATTTACATTTGTAGCAATGAATGAAATGAAATTTTGTAAAAAACGACCATTAACAAAAGAGCTACCTTCAAAGTGGTTCAGTAATTTCATTCGTCTCGGCGGTGACTGAATTTAAAATGTTTCCTTTGAACTAAATGTTCTGGACGATGCAAAGAGTTTCTTTCTTATTTCTAGATAGTACTTATTTGCTCCGCATTCGATTGTATCCCGTACTTTTCTTGTTTTTCAAGTTGTCCGTTTGAAAATAATCCATATATTTTGCAAGTTATATCATAAAATTATATCAAAACTTTTACATTGAATCTACAAAATATCAAATAAAATTTTAAAAACTTATTCTTTTATAATGTGTGCCTGAACTACGAGATTTCATTCATCCTGTCGTGTAGCTAATGACTGAGTATCATGACTCATATGATAGCCCTTGACATCATCTCTCACTATTCATCCCTACACTCTGCGATTCGAAGAGCATTTGCCAAGTTTATTCCTTTTGCGTCTCTCACTTGGTCAGTTCAATGCATGGGAACTCATTATATTGTGCATCATTCTCTCACGTTTCCAGTAACCATAATCCTGCACAAACTATCTCCATGGCAACGAGAAATATGCCCAAAGAATCGCAAGACTTGTAGACATATTGTCGACAATATGTCGGTAATTTTCAATGTTTCGCGAATAGAGGTTTTAATTTACCTTGTATTCTATGGAATTGGTGACATATTTCTCCAGCATTATATTTTAAATGCATCTATTCTACGTCTTTTGCAATCTTTCAAAGTCCACGTATCCGTGCGTACATAAATAAATATTACGAAGCCAAAAGACTTAACCAGGCACATTTACGTCGTTGTGGTGACGGTTCTGCTTTTTTAAATATTTTTCAGTTTTGACGTCTCATTATTTGCCATTCCAGTTATTCTTTTCATCTCCACCTTGCATCTTCGATTGTTGGTAATACTGGAGTCTTAATAAAAAAAAGTCAATTGTCACTTCTAGAACATGATTCACATTATTTGGTGACAGTTTATTTTTGCCTTTTTGAACTTGGTTTTTTGACCTATTGATTTAAAAGCCCAGAAATTCGGTCTTGTGTTACACCTTTTTTAAGCAATGTGGTCATTTATTCTTCTGGTTTAACAATTAAAATCGTATAATCTGCATATCACAGATTTGAGAATTTTCTTCTACTAATAGCAATACCGCCGTTTCAGCGTTTAATTATTCTCCTAATAAAATATTCTCCATACAAGTTTAATAAATCAAAATAAAAAATGCAACCTTACCGTATACCATTTAGTACTTTAAACTATTTGGATACGATGATGTCATTTATTGTCTCAAAACTATGTTGGCAATGTGATCTTATAAGGTGTGCTGTTATTCATATCTCTAGAAAAACGTGCTAAAATTTCTTTCATTTAACAAAAACAAATGTTTTTTAATAACCTATGAAGCAACATTCTGCTGGTATTTGAAATTCACAGCACTTTTCTATAAACTGTCGAATATTGAGAATTTATTATCTCGTCCCTTTTTCCTTTACATACCCCGCATGTTCTTTTGGTATCTGCCAACTGATCAACCTCAGATGGTGTTTGATTATACAAAGCAGTATTTAACTTGCATGCTATATGAAAAATATGGTCATATAATACTCGCATTTCCTTGTCAAACCCTAGTTGAACTTTGAGATTAATAACCATCTAAAATAATAATTTTACAACTCGAAATTCCTGAAATAATCATGCAAGTTCGTAAACAAAAATGTATTTGATAAACCTTATTTGTGCTTTCTTTCTGTTTCTAATTATTATTAAGAACTTTATTTTTGGTCAACTGTTAAAAATTATACTTTCATTATAAATTGGAGTGTACTGTTAAGTTTCTGAATAAAATATAGATTAATTAAATAAACTGAATAATTTCTCTGTCAGTACTACATGAGTTTCTGAGTAATGTTCATAAATAGTGTTTATGTTATTTGCTAAATAACTATAAAAAAATATTTGGATAAAAAATATTTAAGAATTCTTTTCAGTATGAATAGCGCGTACCGTTTAATCAAATTAAATTTGGGTTTCCAATATTAAACCTATCACAGTATATATAGAAAATATATTTTGTATATTTACCTTTATATCAAAGGGATACAGCAGAAACCCTGAATTTATTTTTCCGATTTGACAAAGGTTTTATTCAAGGAAGGCTCCTTATTTCTCGTTTTTATTTATATAAAAGGAAAATCATTTGTTTCCTGTGAATATAAAGGAAGTCGAGCCTTTTCCAATTGATTAGTAATCAGTCGCCGATACAAGGATTTCTTCTTTCTTGTTCTCTTTTTTTATTATTTCTTGAATTAAAATGACTGTCACGGAAACCTCGTAAGTTTCGAAAAATAAACACAATCTCTCGCAAAAATGTTTTTCTCTTTCTAAAACTTTTTTTTCCCCCAAATGATAATCTTCTAAGACGAAATCCCTGTAATCTTAGTTATAAAATTCTTAACGGCGTTATAAAACACAAACAAAAGGAAATATTTCGAGAATGGTAAAACTTACCAGCTTAGTAAAATCTACCGAATTAATTGTATATTTTTTAAAGCTTCCGGGTTAACTTTTTACTATAATAACTAAATATTCTGAACAGACCACTGAAATATCAAGAATAAGCAGTGCTGTGCTGCCAACTGAAGAAAAACAGCCCAGGTCTGTCCAGGATGGAGAGCGATTGTCAAATCAAAATACCTGCAGGCCATTAAAAGTCTCATAGATAGGAAATTCATGTTTTAGTTAATTCTTTTACGAATATAGAAGGATGGATATCGTCACAAAGACGACTTTCATGACCTAGTTCAGTGCTCCGCAACCTTTTCTCACCTACGACACACCAAAATTCTTCCTAGAATTCCGCGGCACACCAAAAGCTAAAATATATAGGTATTAAATTGATACACAAATTTTACAATAAATTTTTGTTTTTTATTTAAAAAGTATACATACATAAAACTATAACATATTTATTTTTACGCAATCTTAATAATTATTATAAAATAATAATTAATTAATGTGATACCTGCGCTAGTTTCAATGAACACAAAAGTTTTATATTCGGCTTGATTTTTGACAGCGCAACCCGAAGTTCTTGGTCAAGACCTTTTAAGCATGACCGCTTATCATTTTTAATTAATACAAGAGTTGAAAAACTTTGCTCACATAAATATGTCGTCGAAAATGAGAGTAGTGTTAAGATTGCTTTGTCGGAAATGCGAGGATATTCTTTTTTAACGTAAATCCAGAAAACATCTAATGGAACTTCGGAGAAGTGAAGTTTTCAAGTCATGTCATTATTTAAATCTGTAAATTCTTCAGCTGTAAGTCTTCAGCGACGCGCATAAGGGTCATTTTTCTTTGTCTATGCCATGGTGTGTACAAAGCACACTACGCAGTTTTCAACAGTTGGCACCAGGCGCTGGGGGACCATTGAAAAATTATTTAGTTATAATAATTATTATATACCACATTTTAAAAAATAGACAATATTATGAAAAATAATTTGTCATTGTGTATTAAATATTATACATAATGAAAAATTGTAAAATGTCAAATACATTGAATTTGAGCGCGGCACACCTGTATCCGGCTCACGGCACACCAGTGTGCCACGGCACACCGGTTGCAGAGCACTGACCTAGTTGATAGGTCGCTCGTCTTCTAGCCCCGAGGTTGTGGGTTCAATTCCCGTTGAATTCTAGATTAAAAAAATGGTATCGAGTCTGATTTTCACTGAAGACCTTTACTTTTTTCTGGTTGTTTTGAAGACTTTGAGCTTAAAAGGATATCCTCTATATAGCAAATGTGTTAACTACGATACATTTTTTTTATTTTACAGTAGGCGTTGAAGCCACATTATTGAGATATTTTTATACATTATTGTTTTAGCTGAATTTTATGTGCAAAAAGAGTAAAAATTTTAACACGGATGTCTGTTACCTACAAAATAAATAAAAACTCTTATCAATTAATTTGTAGTATCTCATCTGAATTATGATATTTATTCTAGTCTTCCTGATTTGCAAATCACTAGACTCACTAGTATGTCTTTAATGCAACTGCTAGGCTGATAGTCAGAAATATTGTGGTAGTAGTAGTAGTGGCGAGAAATATTGTCAGTGGTAGTCAGAAATATTGTCGTATTAGTTCACTTCTAAAAAGTCTACATTGGCTCGATTGATTTCAAATTTTGTCTTTTTGTATTAAAATTCCTTAATGGGATGTTTCTATTGCAACTTAAGAATATACGAGTATTTTTGATATATTTTCATTCGGAGAGGAGAAGAATTTTGAGGTCGATTTCATCTTCATCGAATAAATTATAATAATTGTTCTTTATAGATTCATTTGGGCGGGGTTTTGTGATAATCATTTTACCGGCGCTGATCTTATCGTGTGGAATGGTTTTCCTCTAAATGTTTAAGTGTGAGTGGTGTGAACAACTTTAGAAAGTACTTGAAGACAACTGTTTTTGGGAGGCTTTAACAAAATGAAATATTTTATATGAACACTACACACAAACAGTGCATAACACCTAAAGTCAAATGATTGACTCTCACATGTCTGAAAATATAAAAAGTGTCTTAGTTATTCGTCTTCCCTTAGTATATTTTCTGAGATTTTCTTACTAATTTTTTTTTAACATATGATGATACCAGAAAAAAATTTCGTAGGCCATTGTATAACGGTTAGCATTCACGTTATACAAGCGAGTGTCCTAGATTCAATTCCTGGCGGATTTGCCCCTAAACTGGTTTAATTCTTATATTTTTATTTATTTAGCACTTTATTTCAAATACAATCTGGCGGGCTTATTGGCATGCGGCAATCTCTTCCAATCAACCAGACAAAAGTAAATGAAGCAAATTATATGGTCGCATAATTCATTCAAATTACTATTCATCCCCACGAAATATATAAACATATACGTGAGCATGTGCTCACGAACCCCACAAAGACGGACAATCACCCGAACATTATTTTTCATGCAAAGTGAGATATCATCAATCAAAAGAAAAGATAGGGGAGAGGAAAGGAAAAGAAAAATCAGGAATGAAATACGTTATTTTACTGCCTAGAAATTAAGAGTTTTTTCAGTCGCTTCCTAAACCCTATTGTACATCAGAATTTATGTGTTTCTGTTGCTTATATGCTACTTGTTATTAATTTGTATAGCGCTATTATGCAAAGTAAAAATAGTGCAGTGTGAAAAACAATACCTTATTAAAAGCCAAAGTAGATTAAATCTGCCGATTATTTTGTAACCTGGATCTCCTTGTCATCGGAGCTCTAGGTTTGAAATATCAAGACTGAGTGCTTACTGCCGTGCAATAGTTTGCACACGATAAACTTATATGTGCACGTCTGGATGTCTTCCATCTGCAAGATGGCTGACTATTATGAAATATCACAAGATATAGATACCCAGACCATCTGCAAGATGGCTGACTATTATGAAATATCACAAGATATAGATACCCTGACCATCTGCAAGATGGCTGACTATTATGAAATATCACAAGATATAGATACCCAGACCATCTGCAAGATGGCTGACTATTATGAAATATCACAAGATATAGATACCCAGACCATCTGCAAGATGGCTGACTATTATGAAATATCACAAGATATAGATACCCTGACCATCTGCAAGATGGCTGACTATTATGAAATATCACAAGATATAGATACCCAGACCATCTGCAAGATGGCTGACTATTATGAAATATCACAAGATATAGATACCCAGACCATCTGCAAGATGGCTGACTATTATGAAATATCACAAGATATAGATAGCCAAACCCTTTCGAAGTATCTCATCATCCAACCTTACTCCTTATATAGATCATGAGAATTTTTTAATGTTGTGACTATTTTTCTTGCATTGCTTTGTTTTCCAATCAATAAACAATGCTGTTGTAATTATGTGCTTCTGTCATATTTTCATAACAATGATTTCCTTACGAATAATTTATCTTAAATTATATGATAATGAGCTCTCTGACCTGGTTAATAAAGACACTTGTTTTTTAACCCGATGACACTAAAAAAAGGGTCAACAAAAGAAGCGAATACGATAGAAATACGAAGAAAGGAAATTTCACAAAGCCATGAACATCCGAAATTTTAGCGATCCTCAGCGAAAAGTCGTGATTGGCATAGATAATGGACTTAAAAACTTTGCTTATATCTTTATAAAATATTATCTTTGGTATTTTTTTCCACGAATTTTTATAAAATTATTTGAGTTTATTTTTTTGCATATCACATGGCAATCTTATATCCTTTTTAAAAATATATAAGTTTCTACTCACTCTACGTCGTGCTAAATTTCAAGTGCCTCCTCGTAGTTAATTAGACGAATAAACGAGGATATTTTTCTATTTTATTTTCTATTAAACCAATGTAATACTATTTTAATCAACGTTCATGAACTTACCTTTTGAATTTTAATGAACTTATACTAGTATCAATAAACCGAATTTTGTACCCTTATCAATAATTTATTTCTTTTATTTATTTATTTATTATTACACATGACAAGAAATATACACAATTTGCGAAAAAATAACAGGTAATTTGATTTGGACATACAATTTAAATGTATCTGGTTTTGTTGCCTTTCATTTGTCGTATCCCCAGTAAACTAGGCTTTTGCCTGTATCTCACTGAGGATATTTAGCATGAAAAAATAAATCGATACTTCTTTCCGATTTTCGATTACACAAAAGCCAAACCTCGTTGCACGCTCTCATTAACCTGACAAACAGTGACACTCAACTACAACTGGAAACATCTTGCGAAATTCAACTTCTCACACATCATCACTCCAGAAAGAACAAAAATATTCATCTTACAATATACCGCACACAATCATAAGAATAAAAATTTAAATGAAAACTAAAAATACACAGAAACACAAATACAAAAACAACCAAAATTAAAACAAGAAGAAACCCACACTCACGAGCTCATACAAATCTTTTCCACTCGTCATTCATCCTGAAAGACCAAGTTCTCAAAATCCTGTCGCAATAACAACCACGCTCCGATCGACTGTTTAAATGGTTTTCCTACCTTTACCTTTATAGAAGTCGGCACGCCAGTGTTTTTAATGGGAGGCAAATAAGCATATTGCTTTTGGGCAAAAGAGACTTTAACTCTAGGGATGGTGAACATTTCATTAGTTGCCATGCGTGTCATGTGTGTCTGCTGAGTCTGCATCTTCCCTTCCTCTCGATGGTAGTGTCAGAGAATGGAATTGAGATGTAAATTGGCTATGTTCAGGACCTGATACTCTTTGAAAAGCTCCGCCGTGGGATACCGAGCAGGAAGTTTATTAATTATTTTCACAATTAATTTTTGAGAAACCTGCAATATGTGTTTTTGGGTTAAGATGCATCCCCCCCCCCAAACTGATATACCGTAAGAAAGTGCTGACTGACATAGGGCGAAGTATATACTTTTATACGAAGTATATAATTTTAAAACTATATACGTTTCTACTCACTATACGTCGTGCTCAACTTCAAGTACCTTCTTACCTTTAGAATTTTAATAAACTAGTATCAATAAACAGTATTTGGTACCCTTATTAATAATTAATAAACAAATTGTAAAATTTTAATAGTTTTCAATCGAAATTTTCATATATTTTAACACAATACAGTTTAATAGCTATTGTTTCTATTTTAAATTGTTTTACCCCTATTTTCGGTGTCTGGGGGATGAATATTAAAATATTTCCAAAAAATCAAAACTGGTAATTTAAAAGGTACGAAAAGTTTAAGAAAACCTATAAAAACGTGGAACAGCCAAATCAATCAAACTCTGGAAGAGAGGGGAGCGAAAAGCATTCATCATAGGGGAAGGGATGAATTACGAGGTGCGTGAACGTGACATAAGGGAAATGTGTGTGCCAATCTCGAACGAAATGGACATATGTTCTCTCTGCCTATCCCAATTATTGCTTCAAACAGGCAAAGCAGAATAAAATAGTTATTGTCTTCAAAATGGCTTTAATATAGAAACGATGTCATATGTAAAATAAAGTAATCAACTCATTTAGGATTAAAAAAAAAGTTAAATAAAAAGCCAGAAGAACCAATTTCCGCATGTATCGTGGCAACTACCTGCATATTTAAAAAAAATCACAATTTAACATATTAGGTGTTAACATACGTTGTGTCCATTTTTTCCAAATTTAAAAATGAGCACCAAAGATAAAACAAAATTGTAAAGATTATACGTCATTCTGATCTACAAGATATTGTGTTTGTTTTTACGTTACATGTATAATTTATTTGATTACAAGCCTTCAAAATGGAATGTCAAGTAGGTGAAAGTGAGCATTTTCGACGCCTTCTTCTGTTTGCGTTCAATCGAGGGAATAAAGGTGCCAAAGTTGCTCGCGAGATTTGCGAAGTGTACGGTGAAGATGCTATGAATGAAAGGACAGCTCGTCGATGGTTTTTAATTTCGACCTGAAAGACATGGAGCGTTCCGGACGACCAGTGAACTTCAATGAGGACCGCTTAAACCATATTATTTATGAAGATCCCCTTCAAACTACCGTAGAATTGGCTGAGCAGATTAATTGTAGTCACATGACTGTATACCGCTATCATAAATCAACGAGAAAAGTCCAGAAGTTCGGCGCTAGGGTTCCACATGTTTTGAGTGAAAACAAAAAAAAATCAACGTTCGACAATTTCTGCTGGTTTGCTCGCGCGTCATCGAGCTGCGCATGGCCACAAGCAAAGGTTCATATACCGCATCATTGCTGGTGATGAAAAATGGTGCCTTTATGTGAATATGAAGAAACGGAAAGAATGGGTGAGTTATGGTTAACAAGCAACGCCCAGAGCAAAACAAGGTTTGCATCCACGCAAGACGATGCTTTGCATCTTGAAAGATTGGCAAAGTGTCATCCACTACGAGATACTTGAACGTAATCAGACAGTAAACGCGGAGCTATACATTCCGCAAATGCAGCGGCTCAACGCTGCAATTCAACAAAAAAGGCCGGATCGGCAATATGGCGTTATTCTGCAACACGATAACGCCCGCCCTCATATCGCCAACATTACGAAAAATGCCCTTCAAACGCTTGGTTGGGAAGTCTTGCCGCACCCTCCATATTCTCCAGACCTCGCGCCGTCGATTTCCATCTTTTCCGGTCGATTTCGAACAATTTGCGCGGTGTTTCCTTCAATAATGATGTCGAATTGCGGACATGGTTGGATGAATTCCTCGAGTCAAGACCGGATGGTTTTTACCCCACAGGCATTGAAAAACTTGTAGAACGTTGGCAAAAAGTTATAAATAATGAAGCAGAATACATTATTGACTGATATGTTGTAATTTTTTTTGTTGTGTTCTCTTGTTCTCTTCATTTGGAAAAAAAACGGGCACAATTTATGTTAACACCAAATACTTTATCTTGTTTTGAAACATACTTATCATAGAGAACAAGAGTATAACAATGCAAAAAAAAAACATTTTGTTGATACAGAGGACCGCTGCAACAGGTAAGGCCTGTGAATAAGTAGTTATACTTTAATTACATTTTTTTCCTCAATACTAAAACACTCCACATCTTAACGAATTCTTCAATCCCAAGCTATCACAATACACAATTTCAACCCCATCAAAATCATGTGATACGACTCCCCATCATACATTATACGTTCGCATCAGTCATTCACTTATAAGTTCCAAGCTCTGTCAAGGAGTCAACATGTTACATAGTTTTTAAATTTGAAAGCGCGACAATGTACAAATGATATTATTTTTTCTGGTTATCTTTCTAAATACAGGGCATTTAGTTATCAAACCACAAAATCCAGAGAAGCGTATACAAATCTACTATGTTGATGATTAACGACAGTATTTTGGTATGTGAATAATGAGAGTAAAACGTGGATATGGGAAAGTAGAGAGGAGCCGAAAAAATACATAGCTATGTTTATTCATATGGTGTCCTTCAACATATTCGAATTGGTGACATAGATATGTTGAAGAGAGAATAATGCTTTCCGTCCCAATAATCAAGTATTCGGTTTAAAAACTACTAGGGTAGCCACGTACCTTATATATTAGTTCATCATCTTACTTGTTTGATATGCTAATGTACGCAGACAAGCAACAATACTCTCAAACATCTAACGCGTGCAAGTATTGTAAACAGACGCACTCTTAAACCCGACTGGGAACCTTTTCTATACAATGGTATTAAAACATGGACACTGACAAAAATACGCGGGGGGATATGTGATATAAGAAAGAAAAAAGCAACTATTGATAAATTTGAAACTAAGACTGACTGAAGATCACACTGAGTGACGTATACGTGGAGAACTAATGATTAAAGAAAGACTGACACGAAACAGCACAATATAAGTAATTTATAAATTACTGTTAAAATATATTGTTAGTATTGTTCTGTTTTACAGTTTTGTTTTATATAGAATAACCTAATAGGCTTACCGTCATGTCGAAATATCGACCAAGCAACCAGAAACGTATTAAAGAGGCCTCAAGGGAGAATCAGACTGGAATTTTTCAAATCTGGGTTTCAACGAGAACCAAAATTTCAACCCTCAGACTGGAAGACAAATGTATTTATTTGTTTTATATGTCAGTCGTCTCGTAAGATGATTTACATGTACTTAGATGGCTGACTTACACTCTAAAAATGCATAAATAAACGCACTCAAATAGTTCATCAAATCCGAGTGGCAGCCGCTCGTGTGATTCAACAATTCTCAGCTACAAAATTGTCTTCGCATTTATTTCTCCATTCTGTAAAAAAATGGAAAATTATTTAATTTTCTCTTTATGAAGGCAGTAAATCTGAGGCTGTGTGCGTATTTGTTGATGTACATTTATATTTTTTATCAATTTTAAATAATTAATAATCGAATTTATAATTGTATCTTCTGCTTATATATTATCATTTAACTTTTTTGTATTTATAATTGACGTATACAAAAGGCGTGGGCTGCACAAAATCTGAAATCCTTACATCCAGGCTTGCCCTCCTATTGGTGAAGGTGTATCTCGATTAGGAGGATGTTATTTGGTAAGTCCAAACCGTTTGATAGCTTTTCTTTCAAACATTTTTTTTGCATTGCCTTTTACAAATATGAGTTGTTTCAAGATATAATTTAATATTAACATGTTATATTGCTATGAACAAACCTTAAATCAATTTTTTAAAAATCCAACAAGAATATAGAGCTTGAATATTTGGATTATTATCGGTCTGAAACCAAAAGTATTTATTTTAATATTTGTTTTTACCTCGAAGTACGGTTATAAAAACATTAAGCATCCATATATATTCTAAGTTTCCGGCACAAATGACAATCATTTTATTTCGTACCTGGCTCCACTCGTCGCTGACAACCTCCAAAGGAAAGTTATGACGCTTTGGAACTTTTATTTTCATGTATTTTTATTTTCATATTTCATTTTTATATATTTATTTATGGATAAGACACGACAAATTGATTTTTCTTTCCTTCAGTAAAGCAAAAATAAGTAAAACTTTGCGACGATCTCCCAAGTACAGTAAGTTCTGCTTCGTCCGAGTCTTTCAGCTATGATACATTTCCAATAGTCGCGCCACCGTATTGTTGCTACCTATGTCTGAGTATTTGTACCTGATAGAGGAAAACTGGATTTAAAATCGTACTTGTGCTTCTTTCTTGGGTCTTCCTGATTTTTCTTTCCTTACTTACGTTGAGAGAAAAGTAACTGCTTGACAATTCAAAATGTTGGCATTATTATATGTCCTGCCCATCGCACTAACTATCTTTTTATACTTGCTTATATTACCTCATCAAGAAGACTTAGAGGAACAAAAGTGTAAAACAATGCGGAAAGTGTAAAAATACAATTAAGTGTTACAAAAAAACATGGATACGTTTGAAAATAACATAAATTTAACTTATGAAGCACCATTCATTTTATTGGTCTTTATTAAGTTATTTTAATTCACAATACAGGATTAGCCCAATTACATTGAAATATCTAATAACAAAAAATATTACAAAACATATTAAAAACAAAACAAAACTCAAAGGTCCTTTAATTAAGTTCACGTATGTGCTTTCTTACGTCCCCGGTCTGAGAAGGAATTTTTCTTTTACTTTTCATAATGTGATATGAATAATGTCAATATCCGAAGCAATCCCGTTCAAAAGAATTAAGGTCCTTCCAACAGGCATAGCGGCTGAGAGTCCTTTTTTTGCGTATGTGATTGAGAACAATTTCTGCTAGCGCAATCTACTCACAGCTCCTCAAACGAGTCTGACAACATATATCAGAAGATGATAGTGAGCGAAGTCACTCCTTAGGCACTTCCAATGATAAAAAAACATAATCATTGTCAACCAGGGTCGCTCCACTGCTGGATGAAAGTCTCCCCAATTTGGCTCCAAATACGAGTAGTTTCGTTTTTTGCTCGTTGATGCCATGTGATGATGCCATGCTTCCTGATTTCATTTATCCAGCATACCTTTGGTCTTCTTCTGGGCCTTTTTATGTATCATTGGATTATTAGGGTACCATTGGATTATTTTGTATGTCCATCGGGAGTCTGACATTCTGGTTACGTGTCCTGGCCATTAGTAGGGCTTCATCACAAATGGGCCTAAAAAATAAGTTACAGCAAAATAAAGATCGTAGAGCAACACAGGTCAGACAACACCTGTCACAGTCAAGGGAAAGACAATAGAGAAGGTTTTTTCTTATGTATATCTGAGACATACAACAAGACTGGGTAAGGAGAATCAAGATGCTGAAATTGAGAGAAGATGAGGGCTGCATTTGGAAAGCTGTCCTTTATTCCAAAATCTCCAAAACACGCAAGACATCTTAAAAAATCCGTATTCGACTCACGTGTCCTTCCTGTGCTAACATATGGTCTGGAAACATCGGTGCTGAATAAACAGATTATGCACAAGCTCATGGTGACCATGGAGAGAAGAATGTTAAATATCTTCATGCAGCAGAGGGCCATGGAGAGAAGAATGTTAAATATCTCAATAGGGGATAGGAGAACCAATGAACGGATAAGGGAGCAGACCAAAGTAGCTGATGTCGCCGAAAGAGTCGCCATTCAGAAGGGGAACTGGGCGGGACACATTGCCAGACGCAAAGATGATAGATGAACCCAGAGAGTGCTGGAGTGGCGCCCAAGACAGGGAAGAAAAAGTGTGGGCCGTCTTCAGACACGGTGGTCAGACTGCAATAGAAGAGTGGCCGGGAGCAACTGGAAACGATGTGCCCACCAAAGAGAGGAATGGAAGTGGAGAGAAGAGGCCTATGTTCAACTTTAGACAGAGACGGGCTGATGATGATGATGATGTCCTGACCATTGCTACTTCATTTTCTTGTAAAAAAAATATATATACGTATACTTATTTACTCGCGTATAATTTTTTTACACTTGTTTCAAAATATACTCAATGTTCACAAAATCATGATGGATTGAATTTAGAGAAGCGCTCCAACAGTCTGGTTTCTTGTTAGCATTGAGTGTCAAATTAGGCTATTCATAAACTAAATACGCTTTGATACATTGATGCTGCATATTCATTATGCGATCTTTATCATAGCGACGTGTACCACGCTACTCCGAACTGACAGATTAATGCCACAGGACCCCGGCATCGGAGTTGGAGTGCGATTCATAACTTGACATATTCCTATATTAACAGACGTCACAAATCAACTAGGGCTGCAAAATCTGCCTGTGCTAGATAGAATCAAGGTAATTTATTAGTTTGTTTAAAATATTTTTCGGAATTGGTGCCGTGCTGAGTTTTCTGAAATGATTGCCGACGTTTCGAAGGTAATGTTTTTCTAAATAAATCCAATTTCATTACCGTGGCCACCAAATTTTTATCTTTACAATCAATCGTATTAATTTTTAGTAATTTATTTGATATTTCAAGCAATAACGGGCTCGCTTCTTAAGTCAAAGTGCTCTTGAAGAAAAGTTGCTCAGTAAACGGCGCTAAATAAATTGTTACTTCATTATTATAAAATTAGTTTCCTATTAATGCCTTTAATAAAATCTTCATTAGTTTAAATGGTTAAAAAATAACCGAGTACATTATTTTTATGATAGTTAAAAAAATACGAAAAATCCTGAAACCACCGTATAAAAAAGTCCTTCAAAAAAGATGATCTTGTAATAGGTTATCACTTCAGCATAACTATCGGGTAGAAAAAATGTTAATTATTTTATGGTATTCAAAAAAATAAAGCAGATTAAATCTGTAGAAATAAACACATGCGCATTTATAGCATGTTCTTATTTATAAGACCTGTGTCCGGCTGATTATGAATTATGAGTATAGTGTTGAAACCAGAAGGGACAGAAATATAACAAATAACTTTTTTCAATAATCTTTGATGAGAATATTTCGAACCATCGCAGGAAAATATCTTAGAGATAGGGTCATAAATTCTGAGAGATATGCAACACAGATGATATAGTAGAGAGTAGAAATATAAGGCTTGACCACGTGAATAAAATGGGCAGTGACATATGTGTAGTGGTACACGAGATTCACGCAGGACATCGCATGCCAAGTAGGCTACCTAAAAAGTAAAAAGACGGCTGGTTTTCTACCTTACAGGAATGATTTCCTCAACATTGAAAATAAAGGGTCTACATCAAGCAGGAGAAAAAAAAGACCTCGTTTAATCCAAATTCGTCAATTGACGATGAGCAAGTATTTGGGAATAAGCATAATACTTTATGCTAGCGGGTCTCAATCTTTGGGAATATGCATAATACTTTATGCTAGAGGGTCTCAATCTTTGGGAATATGCATAATACTTTATGCTAGGGGGTCTCAATCTTTGGGAATATGCATAATACTTTATGCTAGCGGGTCTCAATCTTTGGGAATATGCATAATACTTTATGCTAGCGGGTCTCAATCTTTGGGAATATGCATAATACTTTATGCTAGTGGGTCTCAATCTTTGGGAATATGCATAATACTTTATGCTAGCGGGTCTCAATCTTTGGGAATATGCATAATACTTTATGCTAGCGGGTCTCAATCATTGGGAATATGCATAATAATTTATGCTAGCGGGTCTCAATCTTTGGGAATATGCATAATACTTTATGCTAGCGGGTCTCAATCTTTGGGAATATGCATAATACTTATGCTAGCGGATCTCAACCTTTTCGTAAATATGTTACATTAAAACCAAAATTCAATAAATACAGTATCAACAGCAGAAATCAATCTTCAAAAAGAAAGTAAAGACTTTAAAATTGTTACTATTATCTTCAGAATGAAGATTAAAAATAAAGGGTTCCACATACCAACTGTCATCTCGGAGAATCACCACATTATACAAAAACTATAGAATTCAAACGATTGTATTTATTGTCGAGCGACTAATGAACTAAATTTAATTTAAAAAGTTCTAAGTGTTCAAACAAGTTACCACATATGACTCTATGATAAAAGATTCATGATCTGCGACCAAAAAACAAAGGTTGAATGCATCAAATGTAGCTCTGTATGCGTTGAATTTCTCCCGTGAAATACTTTGTTCAAGTCATTCACTTTGTCTCTCATGGTTTCTGTTAGACCAAACTCTTTGTGGAGTTTCTCTTCTAAGCTATTTTCAGTACTAGTATTGAATTGGATGTGAAGTAATCACAATTTAAATCCTCCAATATTCAATAACTAACTAAAGTAATCACTATTTAAAACCTCCAATATTCAATAACTAACTAAAGTAATCACTATTTAAAACCTCCAATATTCAATAAAACCACAAAGTATTTGATTTTTCAACAAAATTAAAATGATATATTCTCAAATAGTGTATAGAAAAAATTATATATTCTCCAATAGTGCATAGAAAAAATTATATATTATCCAATAGTGTATAGAAAAATAAATATTCTAAAAATGATATATTCTCTAATAGTCTATGTAACAATCGGCACAAAAAATGTTTTCTTTCTGACATTTTAAGTTCAAATACTGGCTTTTGCATATTTCGTAATAGTCTAGTATCAGATCACACAGTTTTTTAATTGGCTAATAAAGATTAAATATGTGGTAAATTTCAGATCACTACTATATATCAAGTATCTCGTACTTCATAAACGATATAAGAACAAATTATTTCAGAATTCCTCATGGTTCATAGTTTTAAGTCTTTCAAAAATAGTAAGTTCGAATCCCGAGTGAGAACGTTCTTGAAGAGAGCCTGATCTCTAAACGGCGCTAAAAATGTAATTTTATTATTATTATTAGTATAAATATTTTAATCGCTTTCTTTACAACAACTTTATATTTAAAAAAAACAAGAGAAAATTATTTCTTAATAAAATATAAAATTTTTATTAAAAAAAATACGTACACTAAGTAAACTAGAACTCGATTGCAACCAATCTGCTAACAAAAGATGGCCAATTAATTGAGAAACTGTAAAAAAAAGCATTATTAATAACGAGGAAAGTAGTAGAAAGTATTTTCCAATTCATCTCGTTCCTATTATGAGCGGATAATTGAATTAGCTCTAAACACAGCATCCGGAAGTTGCGGCGGGTGGTCGGTAGTCTTCTCCCTCACTAACCAACCCCCTGCATCTCCCTGTCGGAGCACATAAATTGATTTCCTCCCCAGGCGCGTTCATTACTCATAGTTGACTGATGGAACATAGTCATTATCTCATGACTCCAACTGACATAAGTATGGCAAGCATGACATTATACTATTGGGCAAAGCATATTTTCTGTAACATTCATCCTGCACTATGTACGAGTACACAGTTTCCATTTCCTAGTAACCTTTAATAGTCTTGAGGCTTTCACAGGTCTTTGTATCAGTTGCATAAATTCTTTCGTTGTGTTGTAGCACGTGGTTTAGCGTGTAATGCCGACGTTTCAAAAGCGTTACGGTGTTCATGTAAAGGCCTTGTTCGACGTTACTTTCACTTTCTCATTTGAACCAAAACAAATATCACGCTCCATTTATCAAAAACACATTTAAATAACCAAACAAAATTAAAAGAGACAACGGATTGCAAAACAAATTAACATTCTACAACGTAATCAAATCGAAGCGACAGCTAAATGAAAATGGACAATAACCTCAACATTTGTGAAAGTCGTGCATTTGTTCTCCTGTGAAGGGAGTTTGAAAAACCGATGAAAAATACGTTTGCGATTAATTGTTGCTTTTGATATGAGATTATCAATAAAGTCAACAAACAATTGCCAGCGGAAGATTGCTTTATATACTGTTTTGGACTATTATCTTAGCCAATGTTGATACTATCTGGTTTGAGTATATATGTTTTAGCGCTTCATTGACTTTATAACATTGTTGGTGTAGAAGAAAATCAATGGAATTTAAAAAAAAATTAAAAAGATACAAATTTCACTAGGTCGTCAATGGAAAAATGTAGAAAAGAAGATTTGGTAAAAGATTTATAGAAAACCAGAAAGAATATGCCGCCCCTGAAATGAGATATAAGTATTTTTAATTATCTTTTCAGAGCACGTCAACAATGATATTTTATTAGTCGGTACCTGGTTCCAGAGTCTAACAGCATAAACAGTTATGAAACGAATATAAAACGTCATAAAAAATGATGACCGGTAAGCTGAAAAAGTTAAAAGATAGATAATTTATGTTAGAGCGTAACGCATTTGTGATATCAAAACTTTGCGAAAAACTGTAGTACTAAAATGCAAATTAAGAGTCGATTATTTTATTTGTGCATAAATCATTAACCTTTTCCGCTGTCGGTTATCGATCCAGCAAATTTGAACGTTTCCGTCATCATTCACTCCCCCACACGCGTTGGCCTCGCATATTTCATCCCATTGCGAGTACCACACCGGTTTTATATTATATTCCGAGGGACATACACACTTCCCAACTTCCTGACACCCTATACACATCGTACATTTGTATTCATCTCTCTGACAAGCACTTCAAATAAATTCAGCAATTCTTTTTAATTTCTGTCTATTGCTTCAAAATATTTCCTGCGTTGTGAAAATAACTGGTTTTCAGGAATCGAAAATTATTCAATAAGGGCTTTAAGGTCTTTTTTTTTATATTTATTATGCCTTTTAACTTTTACATTAAAATATACAAAGCACTATCTTGTTTTACTTATCGTATGCTCGTCTCAAGGCAGGTAGTTTACATAAAATAAAATTTTAATAAAAAAATAAAATAATGTATCATCATCATCATTGTCAACCAGGGTTGATCCACTGCTGGATGAGTCTCCCCAAGTTGACTCTAAATAGTTCGACTTTTTGCTCGTTGATGCCATGTGATGCTGCCATGCTTTCTGATTTCATCTATCCAGCGTACTTTCAGTCTTCTTCTGGGCCTCTTTATGCCTCTTGGGTACCATTGGATTGTTTCGGATGTCCATCGGGAGTCTGACATTCTAGCTACGTGTTCTGCCCATTGCCACTTCATTCTTTTGCACATTATTATAACGTCTTCTACCTTTGTCATATTGCGAATCCAGGTGTTTCGTTTACAGTCTCTTTTAGTACATCCCAACATGCATCTCTCCATGCCCCTTTATGCGGTCTGGAGCTTTTGTGTGTTGTTTACTGTGAGCGTCCATGCCTCGCAGCCAGTACTGGGATAATACATTGGTCGTAGACCTTTCGCTTCAAGGATATTGGGGAGATTACTTTTGAAGATGTTGTTCAAGCGTCCAAATGAGCTCCACGCTAGTTTTGTTTTTCGTGCTATTTCCTCCAATATATTAAAATAAAGTATAAACCCACCATAATAACTTTATTGAAAAAAAAACATTTAGTATAAACCCACCATAATAACTTTATTGAAAAAGAAACAAGTTGAATGTATAAATAGGAAAGTAGCGGCTGCGGATCAGAGTTGATACATCCCCGCAAATGCTTATATCAAACTTCTTTATATGAATTTTGCATGCCTTTTGCATTTTTTACTCGTTACAATGCACTCAAATAAAATTTTAATAGATACAAATAAAAATTAATCAAACTCTAAAAGTTGAGAAAACATTTGAACTAGTAAAAAATGTGATTAACACTGCTTTTAGGACTACATACATTTTTCAATAAAATGACAACTTTTAATGAATTTTTCAACAAAAAATTGAATACAAAAACCTTTATAAAGCATTTTTTGACAAATCGTTATTTTTTTGTTTGTTTTGTCTGCATTTGCGATTTGAAAATCAATTTCAGGACGTTTTGGAGAAAAAGATATTTTATTCCACTTCATAAAAAAAAAGAATTCCGACGAATTTCTTCATTTCAGGTTATCAGATCGGTTTTTGTTTCCACAAAATTCAATATTTAACCATCAAAAGAAAGGAAAAACAGACCCTTTTTTGCTTATACACAATTTCTTTCAGTCTCAAAAAAAAATCTTTTATTTTCAACATCTCAATCGAGTAATTTCCTATAATAATTTTTCGGTTACTTTTTTTTGCCGGAAATTTGAGAGCTTGAAAGAACACGATTCCTGAATTCGTGTTCAAACAAAGACGTTTTTAATAAGGACTTATCGCTAAAATCTTTTCTGTAAATACTCTCTTACGGTCAACGTGATACTTTTACAAATGCTTTTTCGCTTATGACGATTCCTCCTCTAGATAGCACGAATGGAAACTGCGGAAATTTTACAGAAAAAAAAAGCGGTTAAACCTCCTCGGTGACGATAAAGATAAAGCAGTAGAACCTTTGGGATGTAGAAAGACGTGGTGTATAAAAGAGTTTCACTTCGTTTTTAAATTCAATGGGATAAATGCAGAGTTAACTTATCGACGGATACCTATTCAACAGTTGTATAGTACTACAGTTCAACGTGCCTTTTAAACCGAGAATCTTCCTTAAATGGTAAGATTAAGTTGAATGGAAACCAAATCAAAGTGTTTCAGTTAATTCAAATTTTACTTTGTTGAACAAGATAATTTTATTTTAACAAACTTCCTAATGGTTCAAGTCTACTTTTCTTATGTACGAGTATAACCATTTGTTTTTATCGATTTTTATATTTACTTCTGGTGAATACAAGAAAGCTAAATAAACTAAAAGCATTCGAAATATGAATTCATTGGTGAAAGCTTAGAATGTTTCGGTTCCAACGTACTTTAATTACAGATATTGGGCGCCAAGTAGGTGTAGATTAGTCTTAGCTCTAGCATACCATTAAATGCTAACATGTGGCCTATCTGTATCTCATATTGAGAAGACAAAAATACAGCCTCCTAAAATGTATTTATTTCTTTATTACAATGTACTATATAGCAAAAATAATAATACAAATAACAGTAGTAAATGATTCATATGTTACAAAAAACAGAGCATAAAAAAATGAAAGGATAACAATAAGAAAAATGTAAAGAGACAATCGTAACAAAAACAATTAAAAAAAACATAAGCGTGCAAGTATATAGATACGTCACACACTAACGAATATTACATAAGCGTGCAAGTAAGTACAAACATCACACACTAACGAATAATACATAAGCGTGCAAGTAAATACATACATCACACACTAACGAATATTACATAAGCGTGCAAGTAAGTACAAACATCACACACTAACGAATAATGCATAAGCGTGCAAGTAAATACATACAACACACACTAACGAATATTACATAAGCGTGCAAGTAAGTACAAACATCACACACTAACGAATATTACATAAGCGTGCAAGTAAGTACAAACATCACACACTAACGAATATTACATAAGCGTGCAAGTAAGTACAAACATCACACACTAACGAATAATACTCGTACATAAGCGTGCAAGTAAATACATACATCACACACTAACGAATAAAACAATTTTAACAAATTGATTCTCTCCAAGACTGTACGGAACGTCAGATTGTGTCTAAGACTGTATGGAACTTCAGATTGTCTCTAAGACTGTATGGAACTTCAGATTGTTTCTAAGACTGTACGGGACTTCAGATTGTCTCTAAAACTGTATGGAACTTCAGATTGTCTCTTAGACTGTATGGAACTTCAGACTGATTTCAATGGTGAGTGAGATCAATAAGCTGGCTTTCAACATCTCCAAATAATAGCTCATGACTTTTTTCAAAAGCTTGGACCCAGCACTTCTTTGATGTTCAGCTCATTGTACGGTCGGCACTATACTGGCATCATATTCAACTGTAAATATACTCGTACATTCGGTTATCAAATCGAAAGTATGTGTATATCTGCCAGTCAAGTGCTGGGATATGTGATCTATCTAGGGCATTTGATGGTGGCGCTGTTATGACATATCTTTATAATTCACTTGTTTGCAGTAGATTAGAGTATAAATCAATCATTTGGAACCCGAGAGGATTTACAATTCCCTGATAATCGAGCAAGTTGAAAAAAAATATGTACACTTTTATTGCAGAGTATGGATTTTACCCATGGCTGTATCCAACAATTTTTAATAAGCATGTATAACCATTACTCGTTTAGCATAATAAAAGATTAACGCACATGTTTATACAAATTACTAACGGGAAAAACATCAAACCTTTTGTTGATTCACAGTCATTTATTTGATGTACCGGACAATGATTTACGCCATTATGAATTTAGATTGTTTTCAGTGCCGTATTCATGAACTGAACTATTAAAATCATCACCACTTGCACTTTTTTCTGAAATCGATATTTTTTATATTTTGGTGGATAAATTGAGGTACAAACTTCTCAACGCACTTTGTAGATATGACTGAGTTACTTCACAGTGAGGCACGAGTAATATGGTTCCTGTTGTCATTATACTATTTTAAAGTCAAACTTTATTATTTATTTCTATTTTTTTTATGTTATGTCATTAACTTGAGTTAAACCTGTATTAAATTATAATTAAAATAAAAATGCAAAAATGTAACTGTATGAGTAACAAACACAATACGGGGCCGTCCAAAGGTGGACAGGTCATACTGCACCGAACCGGATATCATTCGTTACATCAAATTGAAAGGGGAAACAGATGCGTACAAACAAAAATCAACATGCGCATATCACAAGCACAACCAAAGGTTGAAATCGTTCCCACAACATTGAATGTCTCAAGATGTCAATATTTTATGATACATAACTTTTAAATCAATCTGAAAAAAATATGAAAAAATTTAAACACAAAAGAACAATGACAGAACAATAGATTGAAAACAAATATATAAAGAATGGATTCAGACAGCTGTAGGTTATATTCATAAAACTCCCCCAGCAGGGGGAATAAATAGAAGCAGTGAAAAGAAAATACATTCGTCAATTAATAATCAGTTCAAAAATGTTCTTTAAAAGTCTTCGAGAAACACGCGAGATTCTATCGCAAAGCTAAAATTAATATTGATGAGCGAAAACGAAAATCAATGCGGAGTCGGTAGAAGGCGCTTCTCATGGTAATGCAACATTCGCGAATGGACAAACCTCCAGAGAGTTGAGGAGCTGTTCCGTGGAGAAAATCCAAAGACAGAGATACTTTCTTGAAAATTATTGCAAACATTAGGTGGACTGGAAGAAAAAGATAATAACACCTCAAATATATTTAAAAGTAGTTTTTTGATGAGGCTAAATAAGAATTCAATATATTAGGTCCTTACATATGAAATTGGCGTTTTGTTTGGGAGGAACATAAAGTTGATTTTTTTTTAATATAATATATTTATTTAATCAAAGTATGTACCATTGCTATCTATGCACTTTTGCCATCTCATAGGTAGTTCATCGATCCCTTTACTAAAAAAACCATTCGGACGGGAATCAATAAAATCTTTGAAGTCGGTTTGGACTGCCCCATCGGAGTTGAATTTTTTCCCTTGCAAGAAGTTATCCAAATTTCGAAAAAAATAGTAATCTGTTGGGGCAAGGTCCGGAGAGTACGGTGGATGTCTTAGACATTCCAATTGAAGCTCTTCTAATTTGGTAGCCGTCTGTTGTGCAGTGTGTGGTCTAGCGTTATCATGAAGCAGCAGTGGCCTAGAGCGATTAACCAGCCTCGGTTGTTTAGCAGCTAGCTTTTCCATCATGGTTTGCAGTTGCTGACAATAGACATCTGCCGTAATCGTCTGGCCAGATTTAAGAAAGCTGTAGTGAACGACACCAGCACTAGTCCACCAAACGCTCACAAGTAACTTTTTTGGAGTCAATTTTCGCTTGGGGCATGGTTCGGCTGGTTCGGCAGGGTTCAGCCATTGCGATGAGCGCTTCCGATTATCGTACAGGATCCACTTTTCATCACGGGTAATGATTCGATTCAAAATCCCTTCATTATTGTGCCGGTTGAGTAATGCAACGCAGCAGTCAACGCGCGTTTGTTGATTTGCTTCACTCGATTCGTGAGGTACCCACCTTTCAAGCTTTTTCACCTTCCCAATTTGCTTCAAGTGGATTAAAACAGTTTTATCACTAACACCGCAGCCTGCAGCTAACTCGGACGTGGTTTGCGATGGATCCGCTTCCACAATAGCCTTCAATTCTTCATTATCAACTTTGGTCTCCGGCCGTCTACAGGGCTTGTTCTGCAGGTCGAAATTTCCAGAACGAAAACGTTGGAACCAAAAACGCACTGTGTTTTCTTTTGCGGCACCGTCGCCATACACATCATTAATCCTTCGAGCCGTTTCTGCAGCACTGGTGCCACGGTGGAACTCGTACTCGTAAATAACGCGATATTTCAAGTTTTCCATTTTGTAAACTGAGTGACGCAAAGAAAAAAAACAATTGAGGAAAAAACAAATGAATTATAATTTTCAAAACACAAATACTTGAGTAAATAGCTGTATAAATTTTAATTTGGAATTCCTAACCAAAGAGAAAATATTTGAGATCAAAGTTGCCAGTACGGCAAAACGCCAATTTCATATGTAAGGACCTAATATTAATTTCTGATTTTAGTTAATCGTTAACAAATACTTTCTATTGTGTTTAGATGTAAACTTTTATTTTATAATTTTATTTTTATTTATTTATTTTAATTCAAAATACAGGCATGGTCCAATTACATTGGAATACAAATAAAAATATTTTAAAGTCACTTAAATAAGTTTATGAATGCTTTCTCACGTCTTCAGTCTTAGAAAATTTTATTTTACTTCTAATAATGTGATATGAAATATGTCAATATCCGAAGCATTCCCGTTCAAAACAGTTAAGACCCTTACAAAGGCATGGTACCTAAGAGACCCATCCTAGCGTATGTGATTAAGATCAGTTCCTGACGACACGGTTGAGTGTTTTGTTAAGAACGTTTAACGATAATCTTCTAGTAATGCTGGACGCTCACAACTCCTCGAACGAACTCACACTGTATTATGTGCTCAGTGAAAATATTCTTAAAAGTATATACTTCGCCTTATGTCAGTCAGCACTTTCTTACAGTATATCAGTTTGGGGATGATGCACCTTAACCCAAAAACACATATTGCAGATTTCCCAAAAATTGATTGTCAAACTAATTAATAAAATTCCTGCCCGGTATCCTACGGCGGAGCTTTTCAGAGAGTATCAGGTCCTGAACATAGCCAATTTGTATCTCAAATCCATTATCTGGCACTACCATCGAGAGGAAGGGAAGATGCAGACGCAGCAGAGACACATGACACGCATGGCAACTAATGAAATGTTCACCATCCCTAGAGTTAAAACCTCTTTTGCCCAAAGGCAATATGCTTATTTGGCTCCCATGACATACAATGGCGTGCCGAATTCAATAAAGGTAAGGGTAGGAAAACCATTTAGACAGTCGATTGGAGCGTGGTTGTTATTGCGACAGGATTTTGAGTACTTGGGCTTTCAGGATGAATGACGAGTGGAAAAGATTTGTGTGGACTCTTGAGTGTGAGTTTCTTCTTGTTGTTTTAATTTTAGTTGTTTTGTATTTGTGTTTCTGTATATTTTTGTTTTTATTTTTATTCTTATAATTGTGTGCGGTATATTGTGGGATGAATATTTTTGGCCTTTCTGGAGTGATGATGTGTGAGGAGTTTAATTTCGCATGATGTTTCCAGTTATAATTCAGTGTCACTGTTTGTCAGGTTGATGAGAACGTGCAACAGGGTTTTGTTTTTGTGTAATCAAAAATCGGAAAGAAGTATCGATTTATTTTTTCATGCTAAATATCCTCAGTGAGATACAGGCAAAAGCTTAGTTTACTGGGGATACGACAAATGAAAGGCAACAAACCCCGATCCATTAAAATTGTATGTCCAAATTAAATTACCTGTTGTTTTTTTCGCAAATTATGTATATTTCTTGTCATGTGTAGTAATAAATAAAAAAGATAAATAAATAAATTATGAGTTTCGTTCGAGGAGATGAAACTCACTTAAGCTCAATCATTTATGCCCAAGCATACCTAGCAGAAGCTGAGAAGGATAAAGCCATGGATAGACACCAAACTCACCCATAAAGATATCTTAGATTTTTTTTTGTATCTTCTCCGCCATGAGTGAGCTAATTGTCCCCAGTGCGCTCCAAAAGCAAGTATTGGTTTCACGCTTGCTCCGAATCAATAAAGAAAACAGCGTTTTAAGCACCGTTTGATTTTTAAACGATTTGATACAAATCCTAGAGTTTTGTAAGTTGAATTTTTTTTTTTATTTATTTATTTATTTTTTCAAAACAGGCTTAGCCCAATTACTTTGAAAATACAAGACATTAAAAAAGAAGAAAAATTACATAGGAAAAAAAATAAGTTAAAAAATTATATAAAATAAAAAATAATGCATATGCATACAAACGAGTATATACACACAAACATATTACACACATATATTCACAGTCATTTAGGTATGTTGATGAGTGCCTTCTAACGCGCTCAATCTAAGAAGAAAATTTACTTTTGCTTTTGGTAATGTGATATGAAATATGTCAATATCCGAAGCAGTCCCGTTCAGAAAAGTTAAGGCCCTTCCAACAGGCATAGCGGCTGGAAGACCCGTTATTGCGTATGTTATTGAGAACAGTTCTTGCCGGCGCAGTCTAGTGTAATTGTTAGGAACATTTAACGCTAATCTTTGTAGTAATGCTGGACAGCTCACAACTCCTCGAACAAGTTTGACAACGTATACCAGGAGACGCACATCTCTTTTTACGCTCAAGGAGTTATACCCAAGCATGCCCAGCAGGAACTGAGTAGGAATTGCACATAAGTCCTATATGAGGACCAAATTCGAGATTACTGTGGAACAAGACACTCAGATCTATGCGTATGTGCGGGGTACAGGCATAGATTTTAGTGTATATATTTGAAATTTTAGCACATGCGAGCAATTATTTGATATCATTTGGCCCTTTCATGCGGTAAAATATAATTGATTATTGTGTCTCCACTAAAAAACGTTCTTGATATCTGGATACACGGATGTCAAGAGCCTTGAAGTGTCACATATTTTTTCATAAACAAATAAATATTACTCCGACATAACACACATCATATTTTCATAAACAAATAAATATTACTCCGACATAACATACATCATATTTTCATAAACAAATAAATATTACTCCGACATAACATACATCATATTTTCATAAACAAATAAATATTACTCCGACATAACATACATCATATTTTCATAAACAAATAAATATTACTCCGACATAACATACATCATATTTTCATAAACAAATAAATATTACTCCGACATAACATACATCATATTTTCATAAACAAATAAATATTACTCCGACATAACATACATCATATTTTCATAAACAAATAAATATTACTCCGACATAACATACATCATATTTTCATAAACAAATAAATATTACTCCGACATAACATACATCATATTTTCATAAACAAATAAATATTACTCCGACATAACATACATCATATTTTCATAAACAAATAAATATTACTCCGACATAACATACATCATATTTTCATAAACAAATAAATATTACTCCGACATAACACACATCATATTTTCATAAACAAATAAATATTACTCCGACATAACATACATCATATTTTCATAAACAAATAAATATTACTCCGACATAACATACATCATATTTTCGTAAACAAATAAATATTACTCCGACATAACATACATCATATTTTCATAAACAAATAAATATTACTCCGACATAACATACATCATATTTTCATAAACAAATAAATATTACTCCGACATAACATACATCATATTTTCATAAACAAATAAATATTACTCCGACATAACATACATCATATTTTCATAAACAAATAAATATTACTCCGACATAACATACATCATATTTTCATAAACAAATAAATGTTACTCCGACATAACATACATCATATTTTCATAAACAAATAAATATTACTCCGACATAACATACATCATATTTTCATAAACAAATAAATATTACTCCGACATAACATACATCATATTTTCATAAACAAATAAATATTACTCCGACATAACATACATCATATTTTCATAAACAAATAAATGTTACTCCGACATAACATACATCATATTTAAATGACTTGTAAAGTAATATTAAATTACATTTTGGTATATTATATGTTTGATTCTATATTTGCTTTCCCTGTTCCCCAACCCTTCGTATTTTTTTCCAACGAACGATAAAATTTATTGTAAAATTATTTTCTTATTTAGTATTTTTAAACAAATGAATCATATTCATTTAAGTTCCTAAATAAACCACGTATTGGTTGAATAAAAGATATTTCCACCTCACAATATGTCCATAAGACCTTTAGAATGGAATGTCAAATAATGAAATTAATTTATTTCTTCAAATAAAAATTTTTGAGTGCGCGTGAATAAAAAATCTACGTGTTATAAAAAAATACAAAAAATTACATTACTTATATACAAACTTGTCAGAAAGGAGTTTGTTTATACATACTATCTACCATGCATATATTACATGCTTTTAACAGGCCAGGGCTCAGGTGGTCCAAGCCCGTTGCATAAAAAAAATGTTTTCACAAAAAAAAAAATTCATGTGATTCATCTTATTACCAAATAAACCTCGAAATTTTCACTTATTTTTTCAGACATATTGGAAAATGTGATCAACACATTTCTGCTTGAAACTTGTGGTTTTTGTAATTTCGCACCTTCGAATGTAAAATAATATTTAACAATTAGGTTCTTGGACATGGGTAGAACGATGAATGAGAAGTTTTTGAAAGTCACTACATAGCAGCGGAGGCCGGTCTAGAAGTGCGCTGAACTGGAGAAATAATTCGCAATAATTAAATTATATATTCGCAACCATGATTTCCAAAAATGTTAAATATTTGTATAGATTAAATATGTATAAGAATACTGACAATTTGACAAAATTGAGTATTTTTATTTAAGTGAAAATTTAATTAAATTAAAAAAAATATTCCTTTCAAATAGACCGGCCAAGTTTGCCAATACTACCGGAGCGATCTCCAATACGCACCGGACGGAAACGCAAATTCATATAGGGCAGACAGAGTACAGTAAACCGTGAGACAGCGATATTTCATATTCGCTCAGCGTCTCGAGGTGCGTTGGTGCTTAGCGCACTAGCGCACCTCGGGACCGGCCGCCACTGCCACATAGAATTGTGCGTGGATGACTGATAGGAATGTAGAAAATGTGTTGAGGAGTATGACATGATTTTGAGGGGGTTGTTAAGATACTAATGTGGCTGGAATAATATATGTACGAGTAACTGTGTAAGATTTAACTGTGTATAAGAATGTGAACGCCAAGTACGAATATATGGACTTACTATTGTATTTTAGTATTAAAGACAAAGATATGAAATTTGTGAATAAGAAATACAACCACTTTGTCCCAGACCTTGTCTAGTGAAGTGTTTCTATCTTATTCTTCTTCCCAGTGCCATGTCAGGTCCCCCCAAAGTTGAATATCACTTGAGAGTAGACATCTTTGTCCCCGTCAGCCCGAAAAAGATCTCCAACGCCTCTTATGCCAGTCCAATCACGTTTATTGCGGAGCCAAGAGATTTGCCTTCTGCCAACACCTTTTCGGTCTTCTATTTTGCCTTGGATGATCAGGTGCAATAATTTGTACTTTGCTCCTCTAAGTACATGTTTTTATCTACAAGATTTTTTTACATTATGTACTTGTGATCTACGGTTCACATTTCCATTAAAACGTCATAAATTTTAAATGTTGTGTTGTATAATATTTTTGGTTGTTAGTTATGTTGTATAGTTAAAAAAACATCACCACCTTCACGCTAAGTCCATACTAGGGCTGGCAGAGAAAATAGATATTTATTTCAGCATAGGCTGATTTTCAGATTTTGGAACGTTCATAAACCTGGTCGAACTTCGTTAAACCTCATATTTTAAGACACGAATACATCAACTATGTTTTGATAAATAAACATTTAAGTGAATCGCTCAAAGCAGTGAACATGGGAAAAGTAAATGAATTGTTGTTCCCTTCTAAGCTAGCGTTAGAGCGTCTTTCAGCCGATTTTCGTTTGCCTAATCCGGGCGTATTCACGTCATCCAACTGACAAAAATGTTGTCCCTCTTTTTTTCGTATACATTCTTTCATTTCTAATACACATACAAATCTTTGTATTCTTATTCCAGTTTTTCATTAAGTATTGTTTGAATTTCTTAGAAAATAAAAAATGAAAATATCGACAATTACGAGGCATATCCAGAAAGTAAGTGTACTGAATTTTTGTAGGTTACAATTTTTTTTATTTAAACAAAATAATTACGTGGTTACCGTAGTACATATGTAAGCTATTTTTCGACATAGTCGCCATTCCTCTCAATGCAGGTGGTGAAGCGGGGTATCAACTTTTTGATGCCTTCCTCGAAGTAGTTTCCCGCCAACCCCTCCGTCCACTTCTCCACCTCCTCCTTTACCTCCTCGTCAGTTGAAAACCTTTTTCAACCCATATGCAGCTTCAAAGAGGTAAAGAGATAGTAATCTGAAGGTGCTAGGTGAGGGGAATGTGCGGGATGGTTCAGGACATCCCATTTAAACGAGGCGAGCAGTTCCTTCGTGGCGTTGGCCGTGTGTGGTCTAGCATTGTCGTGCAGCAGGCAGACTCCCTTTATCAGCATGCCTCTCCTCTTGTTCTGAATCGCCATCCACAATTTTTTTAGGGTCTCACAGTATCTTGCAGAATTGATGGTCTCCTCTTGAGGCATATATTCAATTAAAATTATGCCTTGACAGTCCCAAAACACGGATGCCATGATTTTCTTGGCTGAAATTGTGGTTTTGAACTTTTTGGCGGAGGGTGAAGAGGTGTGACGCCACTGTTGAGACTGCCTTTTGGTTTCAGGCGTGTAGTGTGCAACCCAAGTTTCATATCCAGTAACGATGGAGCGGAGAAATTCATCTCCATGGAGTTTGCAGCGCCTCAAAAACTCTTGCCCGTCATTATTTATTTCGCACTTGGCGGGAGATTGGATTGACATTTTTCACAAAACGTGTTGTCGCGTTGACACTTCTCAACGTACTGCCTCGAACCGGTCTCGTTGCGGAGGGGGAGGGTCAGGCTACACGGAAATGTAGCCAACATGTCGAAAATAAAATCCATCCGGTCGTGAGAGCCTCAGTACACTTACTTTCTGGATACGCCTAGTACTTGGATTTTTGAGAAATTAAAAAATGTATTAGAGAAAGATTATCATTACGATTTTTTTTTCATTTTATCATTTTCTTTGTATTTCATGAAAAGTTAGCATCTGAAGTAAATATTGATAAACAAAATTCGATCTCTAATAATAAAGCTTAAAAATGAAAGCTTTAGTAATACAACATACAATGAGATCCTTATTATTATCGCTCATAAATGAAAAGCTCAAGTTTTTGTTTAAAAAATAAATGCTTGAATAATATAACTAATTAAATTGGAAGTTTTAATATACAATAATACAATATCTAGTACAATCATAGCATTAATACTATCGCTTAAAACAAAGCCTCAAAACATTTGTTAATGAAATTAAAACAATAAAAATATCACTAATAAATGTAGGTCTTAATACAATACTATATCTGATAAAATGAGAACCTTAATACTATCACTTGATGGTTTGATCACAGTATCTGATAGATATACATAACAAGATGATTTATGTTGTCTCTGGTTAATGGTCTGGACACGTAAATGAATTAATACCATCACTAATAAATTAGTGTTTACAAACTTGTTCATATCAATGAAAAGTTTAATAAAATTAAGAACCTCAATACTCAATAAACTCTCATAAAATGACTTTAATACTCTTTCTCATAAATGAGTGCCATAAAACTTTTCCCTGTATACTGAAAGTTTTAATTAGATCATCAATAAAATTGAGAACCTCAATACAATACAAACCGTAATTAAATGGGAACCTTAATATTATGCAATCATTTCAATGAAAGCCTCAAAACTAGTACTTAAAAAATTCAAATTTTAATACGATCACTAAGAAAGTTAAGATTCTCAATATAATATAATACAATATTTAACAAAATAAGAGCTTTATGACCATCGTAAATAAAATTAGAGTGGAAATTCTATCTATCATAAATGTAAACCTCGATCCTTTCGCCAATAAATAAGAATCTCAATACTTTTGCTAATAATATTGAGAACCTTCATATAATTGCTAATGAAATAAGATCTTTAATACTAATGTTAATAAAATAAATGTCTTAATACAGCTTAGCTATAAAAAATCATAGCAGTTTTCTAGCAAAAGATATGAGCGTATAAATAATCTCCCAAAATTAATCAGAGTTTTCTTATAATGTAATTTCCCTCTCTGATAGATACTTTCGTAAGAATATTATTACAAGTATATAATATAATATACATAATATAATTCTAAAAAGAAATCCTTTTTGGTTTTCTTCTTGTACGAAGCCACTGCGTGTTATCTTATTCTAAATTAAATGTAAGGAAGCAGGAACAATGGTCCATAACTTATATGGAATAGACACATGGAGACCTTCATGGTTAAATTGGTAAGGCATAAGTCTTCTGACCGAAGCTGTCAAGTTCTATTAAATTCGGTCTTTTTTTTTAAAGAGCTCGAATTTAGTTTTAACCTATGACCTCTTTCAAGTCTTTTTGCAAATAGAAGAATACCAAAAATCGAGATGCCAATAAATCCGCCAGATTGTATTTTAAACAATGATAATATAAAATTATACAAGTTATCCAAATCCAAGTTTTTGAACGATCAAATGTACTGTTGTCTCTAAATAAAATGATAGTTTTTTTAACATTTTAGTATATACGAGTATGTAGTTCAATTTTCAGGCCTATTTTAGGAGGTAGAAATACGTGTAGCGGAGATCAATGTTATTGATGGAATAAGATATATATGTTACATAGAAGAAAAACAGCCGATATAGTACTGCTATACAAAATCATTCACTTAGTGATTGATGCACCTCACTTACTCGCAAGTATTCCATTTCGTATTCAAACTAGATCCACAAGACAGCTCAATCCCTTTTATACCGAAAATTGCTATACCAATTATAAAATCAACTCCTCTATAATTTGTATGCAAAGACTTGGAAACGAATTTTGCAACAATTTAGATATTTTTAATATAAGTATATGTAATATTCGCCAGAATATCAGAACAATATTAAGAAATAGCTACTAACTTTGTGCTCTCCTTTATTAATATAAATAGCGTAATATAAACAAAACATTAAGGACAATACTTTGCCTCTGGAGTTGAGTAACCCTGCATCAACATTTATGAAGATTTTAATTCTGCAAAGCAACTTGCATCTACTAATGAGGCCATGTGTTTTCTATATCTCGATATCTATTCATAAAATTCCCACAAAATTCTCAAAGATTATTAAATAATTTTAAAACGATGACTGTAATTTATTATTACTACTGCTTTTTGTGTCTTCGTGTTAGTTTAAGATAAAGTTGTATTATTTGACAATAATTTAAAGTACTTTATAACCTGTCACATGTTTATTTGTAAATAAAGACACTGTTGTGTCGTTAATTAAATAAATAAATAAATATCGTCACGTCGTGTCCCTTGCGGGGTAGCAGAGATACCAGGCCTCCTTGGTTTTCTATCCAAGCACACAATTTTCTGCCCCTCAACATTCATACATCTTTCTCTATTTACTTTGATCTAGCTATGTTTTCTTCGATTTTTCTCCTTCAGGTAGAATAAGCACTTTTAAATTATACACTCGTTTAGTTATTTTTTCCTCATTCATTTTTTCCGCTCGTCCAAATTATTTATAAGCTTCCTTCTCAATTTTACCAAAAAACATCCATTTTATCTTTACATTCATTTCTGATGTTTTTATTCCGCCTTCTTTCCTACATTGACACTCTAATAAATTTTCTTAAAGCACGCATAACATATCTATAACATTTTTCATACTTTTATCTTTCTTCGGCCACGTCCAAGTTTCACCTACGTCAAAGTGTGATATAAATTGGTGGAATAGCCAATTAATTTAAAAACTCATATTATAATATGTATATAGCTCCACAAAGTTAGAGTTAAACTTTTGCTGGATATTATTTCATTTAACATAACTCTTCTTAGTGATTTTAAATATACACATATAAAAAAGCTTTACGGAAGAAAATATTTGTAAATGCAAATAAAAATACGACAAAAAATTCATCTTGAGAATACGACTAACGCTTCTGCTAAAGTGAAAGCTATAAATATTCGAATAATTCTGAGGAAAATTTGTTAAGGCAACTCTTTTTGAAAATATATGTGAAAAGTGTAATGATAAACATAAATTCGAGTTTTTTACTAAACTTTGATGCGAGTTTTTCTTTATTTTTTTCAACAATTTCCGATTGAAAGGCTGTGATTTTTCTCAACATTGTTCATGAAAACGATTTCCATAAAACTGCTGTTATTGAAATTGCTTTTTCGCACCCCAAACTGCTTTTTTTTTACTTGAGCCTATTTTTTTAAGTAAGGCTATAGAAACGAAAATTATTGCCTATCTTAGTTTTATTGCAGTTTCAACTGTTTTCACATGCAAAAACTTTAACTTTTTGTGGTATTTTGTATATTTTGTGGAAAGAAAAATAACTGAAGTTTTATCGGTAGGGACCATGTCATATGTGTGATATTTTATCGGTAGGGACTATGTCATATGTGTGGTATGTTATCAGTAAGGACCATGTCATATTTTATCGGTAGGGACCATGTCATATGTGTGATATTTTATCGGTAGGGACTATGTCATATGTGTGATATGTTATCAGTAAGGACCATGTCATATTTTATCGGTAGGGACCATGTCATATGTGTGATATTTTATTGATTAAATACTTAACATATGACAACCTCTGATGCTTACTTGGTAAAACGTCTGCCTTCCAAATTTGATGAATTCTCTTCCCGTTGGAATCCATTTTTTTTTTTAAGATTTTATATTAAGGCATGTTTTACATCCATCTGATAAGTAATTAGAGATGGCCACCAGAGTCGAAGCTAGATGTTTAGCACCTTGGTAAATTAATTTGTGAAGATTTCAATATTCGCCGTTTTTCAATTCTGTTTTGTATTAATACTTTGGATTCGGAACCTTTACTGTTGCGAATGCGCCGCTACGCCCTCGTGTTATCGGCGTTCTTGGCGACTGCCCTGATGTCAGCGGCTCCCTACATTACTGATTGTCACATAGCAATAAACCCTTCATTTAATACTATATTCAATGACTTGCTTAATACTTTCATTCTTCAATAAATTACATTACTTTCTTTATTACTTAAAAAAAACCACTTGCTTTGTTGTAACTGTAGATTTTTTTTTTATATAATTTTTTTTTTATCTCTTTAACCTTTCCTTCCCTGTGTTGGGTATCTTCTACACGTTGCTTCTAATAACCATCAATATCTCTATAAATATAATAAATACAAGGTTAATATTTTAGGTATTCCTCCATAATATATTTACGCATTGATTTAAAAAATAATATTAATAATAATCAGAATTTATCGACTACATCGAGGTGTTTTGTAAAGATCGAAAACAAATTCGCATTTAAACGCGGCGAGTGCCTCGTCTTGACGATATGTGAATAGTATGCGGGAAGCGCGACAATATATTTGCATCTCACTCTTGCATACTAGACTGAATTGCGAGGAGCTGAATTGTCTCAACGTCGCAAGCAAAGGCGTAAGCGCCGGAGTATGCGACTGACGTTCCGCGCCACTAGTAGCTTCTAGGCTTGCAAATAGGTTAGACGTACGCCCGTTCCGTGAGCGAATGTTTTCAGATGGTTTTTTAATGTTTTCAGCAAATAAATCTCAATTATTATAATTTTTAACTTCAATTATAATTAATTAAGGGGATTATCTATGAATGTTCTTATTTTTCCGATTTAAAATCGCTAATTTTTTATTGCGTACTCACTACCCAACACCGGAGCACGCGTATTATTTTTATCACCGTAAGGGAAGAGTTAAGTCATCTATGATACAAAAATTTACCAAAGGCTATAATACCTGGATACAAATATATATCTAAAGAACTAATCTCATATATAAACGAGTATTATAATTATGAACTAACTTTCTTTTGATTTCCTACCTTTATATTTAATTTCTTAAAAATAATTAACACTTATATACTTAATTATAACTAGATAATAATTCTTACAACTAATTATTGAACAAGTATATATCCACTTGTTCAGGCTACTTGCATTTCATCACATTCACTCAGACCTTGGTCTTTCCTGCTTATACTGTAGGCAACAAATGATGCGTCGGAGAAAAATAAATGTATCGATGATTATAATTATAATTCTTCAATTTAGGCAAATAAGTCAGATGATATACATTGATAAAGATTAAAAAATAAATAAACTAGTTATTTAATTATTAAAATTCTTCAATTTAGGCAAGTAAACTAGATAATATGCATTTATTCATTTAACATTTTTATTACAAATACAATCTGGTGGGCTTATTGCCAGGCAGCAATCTCTTCCAATCAACCAGATAAAAGTAAATGAAGCAAGTTACGTGGTCGCATAAATCATTCAAATGACTATCCATCCCAACGAAATCCATAAACATGTACGTGAGCACATGCCCACAAACCCCACAAAGACGAACAATCACCCGAACATTATTTTTCATATTAAGTAAGATATCAACAATCAAAAGGAAAGGATGGGATGGTGGAGAAGAAAGGAAAATGGCTGGCCTGAGAGAGACCCAGGCACCCTTCCACACGTTCACCGCGGAGGTGGAGCGCAGCAAGCGATCCGTCATCAGGGGCCTCCCAGAGCTCCCGGTAGAGGACATCGCGGCTGATCTGGCCGCCCAAGGGTACAAGCCTCTCCGAGTTTTCAGGATGAAGACCAAGGGTGCCCCGCTCTATACGGTACTCTTCCCAAATGCCACAAACATTGAGGCTCTTCGGACGGAAGTGACAGTGATTAACTACTGTCGCGTCCGCCTGGAGAAATACAAGAACGGTGGCAGGGTAGGCACCCAGTGCTACCGCTGTCAAAACTTTGGCCACGCATCGGCGAACTGTAACCACACAGTCCGATGCGTGAAGTGCCTGATGGCGCATGCCACTAACGACTGCCCCAAGAAAGAGCGGGACACCCCTGCGGCCTGCTGTAACTGCGAGGGTGCTCATCCGGCCAACTATGGTGGTTGCCCCCGCCGCCAACAATACATATCCAGCCTACATAAGAGACGCAGCGTACCGGCTCCCCGGATGGACCATCGCTCGTGGAGCCAGGTAGCCAGCGGTACTCCAGCCTCACCACCTCACCTACCAGCCTCTCCTATAGCCCCCCTTTCTACTCAAACACTCCACCCTCCTCGTGCTCAGCCCCTGCCCCCGCCCCCGATTAACACGTTCACAAACGGAGAGAGCGAGTTACTCGCCATCATGCGCCTTGTCATCGGAGCCCGGAGCAGGCTCGCTTCTTGCACCACTAAGCTCGAGAAGACTATGATCTACCTCGAGATCATTGAGCAGCTCGTAGGATAAGCGTGATGACGAGTTTCTCTGGAATGAAAGTGCTCTGCTGGAATGCTTACAGCATGCAGCAGAAGATCGAGGAGCTGATGCTGTTGGTGAACAATTCAGGTATAGATATTGTGCTTATAACGGAAACTTGGTTAAAACCTGTGTCTCGTGTGAGAGGCACCGGTGGCTTCACCATCTATAGATCGGATCGCGTTTCCGGTAGAGGTGGAGGCACCGCGATCCTCATCCGAGACACTATCCATCATACCCAACTCCTCACGCCCGCCCTGACAAACTTGGAGGCTACTGCCATCAGCCTCAAGGTTGACAGGGAGACAGTCACAATTGTGGCAGCATATTGTACCGGCTATCGTTCACTTCTGGAAAAGGACATCGAGGCAGTGCTGGCCTTGGGGCCCAAGGTCATCATGGCCGGGGACTTCAATGCCAAGCACCGTTACTGGAACTGCTTGAGAGCTAACCCGAACGGAACGACGCTGTACAATTATATGGAAAACCACAACTGTCAAATACTCTATCCAAATCAACATACCTGTTTCACCAACCCCCGTAGCCCTTCTACACTGGACATTGCCGTAGTCAAAAACTACCCTAACATCTCTGGCTTGACTGCTCTAGAAGCTCTCTCGTCAGACCACCTCCCAGTCTACTTCACATTGGGAGTGAGGCCGATTGCTAGCCTCAGGGAGCAGTACGACTACGCCAATGCTGACTGGAAGGGTTACAAAGCCTACCTCCACAACCAGCTCTGCCTATCACCAGAAACTCTGGTGAGCCCACAGGACATTGATACCGCGATAGATACCATCTCCACCTTCATCCATAATGCCCGTGATGAAAATGTTCCCCTCAAAATTGTCACTCCATACAAAATAACTCTTACTCCTCATATCAAACTCCTTATATCTCTAAAAAACAAACAAAGACAGACCTACAGACGTACACTAGACAAACGTGACAAAACACTTCTAAACGTCCTCCAAGATGAAATCAAAAAAGAAATCCGCCTACTTAAAAACCAGCTATGGCAGAGAAAATTGGCAGCTCTAGAACCGGGTAACGGTACTCTCTGGCGAGTCGTCAAGGGTATCAAGTGCTCGTCTCAAAGCATACCACCTCTGCGCACAGCCTCAGGGTTGGCTGTTTCTGGCAGTGACAAGGCTAATGCCTTGGCGGACGCTTATGAGAATACGTACTCAATCACTTCCGACCTTGGAAATGTTGATGTCAATAAAGCTGTCGAGGACACTCTCACCAGCTTTGCTTACTCCCCGACCAACCAAAACGAGGTGCAACTTTGCACCCCGTCCGAAATTGGTCGTATCCTTGACAGACTTAAAACACGAAAAGCACCCGGTCCCGACAATATACACAATAGCCTTCTTAAACAGTTACCACTCAAAGCGAGGATTTTTCTTACTAAAATAATAAATGCCTCACTCCTTAATGGGTATTTTCCGAGTATTTGGAAAGTAGCCAACATTGTTCCTATCCACAAGCCAAATAAACCTACCGAAAATCCAACTAGCTACAGGCCCATCAGCCTTCTTCCAGGTCTTGGCAAGATCCTTGAGAGAGTGGTTGCCTCAAGGCTAGTGTTCCATCACGAATCCAATAATACATTCCCTCATGAGCAATTTGGATTTAGAACAAGACACAACACGGTCCAGCAACTTACCCGTGTCGTGGAAGACGTGTCGATGGGCTTCAATAGGAACAGAAGTACTGGCATGGTACTGCTGGACCTTGAGAAGGCTTTTGATACTGTCTGGCATGATGGCCTTCTTCACAAACTTCTCCTCACTGGCACTCCACTCTATCTCGTGAAACTACTTCAATCCTACCTTTCCAATAGAAGTTTCACAGTCACCACTCATCATTCTACGTCATCCGCCAGGCCCATCCCTATGGGTGTCCCCCAAGGCAGTATACTTGGACCATGTCTATTTAACATTTACACACACGACATTCCTACTCCCCCAAACTGTAAACTCGCACTCTTTGCTGACGATGCGGCATGCTACGCATCGTCACTCAAGGTGGATCGAGCTGGTCGCCGTCTTCAGATTGCTCTTGAGATCCTTGAGAAATACTACCAGGACTGGAGGCTCAAAATCAATGACGCCAAAACTGAGGCCATCATGTTCTCCCGAAAAATCAAGGAAAGAGTGCCATCGATGCCCTTATTCATCGGTGGTTGCCTGGTTGAGTGGCAGGACGTGGTTAAATACCTCGGCCTGCACCTTGACCGGCGACTGACGTGGAAAACCCATTTGAATACTATCAGACAGAAGGGTCACAAGGGCATAGGGGCTATCAGTTCGATATTTCATCGACGCAGCTTCCTTTCACCCAAAAATAAGCTCCTCCTCTATAAAACCCTTATTCGTCCTATCTTGACCTATGCTGCACCCGTTTGGGGTAGTGTGAGCAACACGGATCACCTGAAACTCCAGAGAGTGCAGAACAAGGCATTCAAGATATCTTTTAACACCCATCCCAGAACAAATCTTACCCGACTTCACGCTGAATAGCGAGAAGAAACCCTACAACACCACATTCTCGCTTGGACCGTGAAGTTCTATAAAAGCCAACAAAATCACAGAAATCCCTTAGTCGCTGCCCTGGGGGCTTACGAGAGTAAATCCAACCTACCCTTCCGTTATAAGCACAAGCTCCCGAAGCATTATCTGTTGCCTGACTAGTCCACCTTCAGTATTAGCTGGGACGACCAAGGTCTGAGTGAATGTGATGGAATACAAGTAGCCTGAACGAGTGGACTTGTTTTTGCTGAATAATTAGTGTAAGAATTGTTATCTAGTTATAAGTAGTATGTAGGTGTTAATTATTTCTAAGATCTCATATATTAAGATTGAATAAATAAAATAAAATGATATGTAGGAAAATAAGATTAAATAAGTTCATAAATTATAACATATAATTAAGATTAGTTAAGTAATAAATTTGTACATAGGTATAGCCTCAACAAATGTTTGTATAATAATTTACTTGTTTAATAAATAAAAAAAAAAAAAAAAGGAAAGGATGGGATGGTGGAGAAGAAAGGAAAAGAAAAATCAGGAATGAAACGCGTTATTTTACTGACTAGAAATTAAGAGTTTTTTCAGTCGCTTCTTAAAGCATGCCAAGGACGGAGCGAGTCTTATATTGGTTTGTAACTTATTCCAGAGACAGTAAAGGACGATGTAAAGAAAGAGAAGCGTTACACTGGAAAGACCAATTAACAATCTATGTTTGAGCCTAGCGCTAATCCATGATTGGAAAAACGCTGAAAATTTTCGGCGAGATAAGAGGGGGTGGCGGGACAGTTAAGGATATTATAGAATACCGATGGTATGTAAATTTGGCGTCTATTTCTAACATTCAACCAGTTAAATGCCTTGTGATATGAAGTTATATGATCGTACTTACGTAGGTTGAAAATGAATCTTAGACACGCATTTTGAAGACGCTGTAATTTATCCAGCTGTTCCTCTGTAACATCCAAGTAACATACGTCCGCATAGTCCACAATCGGAAAGAGCAGAGATTTTACGAGTAAAATTTTGGTTTTAGTTGGTAGGAATCTTTGCAACACTTTAAAGGAATGAAGGCTGAAGAAGATCCTTCGGCTTACCTCATTTATTTGATCTCGCCATGAGAGAGTGTTATCTATTAGCGCTCCTAGGTTTTTAACTGTTTTATGTAATGGAGCCATCAAGTAATATTAGAGGAAATAAGTCAGTGTTGAATTTACCGAGAAGCTGAGGGCTGCCAATGAGGATCGCTTGAGACTTCTTAGGATTTATGAGTAAGCCATGCTCCTCAGTCCACTCCGAGATCGATTGAAGGTCCGCATTTAAATGGTTCAAAGCCGCGTGAAAGAAATTTAGATCAAAACGAGTATGTATCTGCAGGTCATTCGCATACAGATGATAAGAACATTTAAGAGATGATGTAATCACATTGATAAAGATCATTAAATAAATAAACTAGTTATTAAGTGATTATAGTTCTTCAATTTAGGCAAATAAACCAGATTGTATACATTGATAACGATCAAGAAATAAATAAACTAGTTTTTAAATGATTATAACTCTTCAATTTAGGCAAATAAACCAGAAAATATAAATTGATAAAGATCAATAAATAAATAAACTAGTCATTAAGTTATTATAATTATTCACTTTAGGCAAATAAACCAGATTGTATGCATTGATAACGATCAAGAAATAAATAAAATAGTTATTAAATGATTATAACTCTTCAATTAAGGTTAATTAACCAGATAATATAAATTGATAAAGATCAAGAAATAAACAAACTAGTTATTAAATGTCTGTGTTTTAGAACCATTGTTTCATCCTTTTCTACACTTCTACATTTTTTCTCAATTGGTCATCATCATCATGGGTGTTATACAACCAGTAAGTAACACATCAAAACTCAGGTTTGTTTTTCAAAAAGATTTAATATCGGCTTATATTTTTTTATCACAATAAATGAAAAAAAATACAAAAATAAAAAGGGTTATTCCACTTAAATCCTTAAGCTATAAGACAACATGTAATAAACCCTTAAGCTATAAGACAACATGTAATAAACGCAATCTGGACGCATAAACAACTCAAGAAAGTAGACCACGGAGACAACAATCCTAAATGAAATTGATTTAGTGTGAGAAAAACAAGGAAATATCTTAAAGTTACAACATTGATACCGAGAAGGATAATAATTCAACGAAAGCGTAACACAATACAAATCCGTAGATAAACACTTTAAAAATTTAAGGCTTCTCTAAAAGTATTTCAGTTTTGGCTTTGATTTCTCATCCAATCTTATTTTTTAAATCTGCTCCATCCAAGTTCATTCAAGTATGAATTCCCAGGCGTAGATGAGCGTTCTTAGAGATTTTTACCGTCACTATCGACATAAGAGATTTTACGTCCTAATACAAAAACGCAGCACAGAAAACGCTGCAGATAAAAATATTTTAACAGATTTTGATACTGGCCGGTTCAAGTGTGTATGTTATAGTGCTCTATTGACTTTTTTTTCCTATCGCTCCATACCATTCCATATCCTTCTTTACTCTCCCATCGTTGGTGAAATTACTACCTTAATAGTTGAAATCCACACCTTTCTCCAAATTTTTATTTTTTACCCATGTGTCACATTTACTTTTCCTCTCACACTTTTCTATCTATTACTTTAGATTTTGCAACATTCATTCTCCGATATTTCTCGCTGTATCTCTAATACGATTTCCTAATCAAACTGCGATTCATCTTCACTCCCCATCAACACTTCCATGTCATCTTTATAGAGCAATTTGCGTACGTTCCCATTCGAAATGTGTATGCCCCAACTCGGATTAATGAGTGAAGAAACTACAGACATCTGTCGTTCCTTCACACATAAATTTGTTTAAATATTGATTAACCAGGGTGACATAACGCATCTTTGCTTTGCCCCTTTCGTAATATAAAACAATTCAATCAAGGTACCATTTATACTTATATCATACATGTTCTACTTAACATACGACGTTTAATGACGCAATACCACGTATTAGTTTGCATTCAACACCTTAATAATTCAATATTTTCCCTAGTTCGTATATTATCACGCGGTCAAATGCCTTTTTAAAGTCCACAAAATTCTTTTTTTTTTACCATACATTTTTCTACAAACGAAAATCTGATTCACGCATTCTCTTACATTTAAAAACTTACTCTGAGAATCCCACACTGTCTTCTCAGTATTTATTTTAATTCTTTCTATATTTTTTTTTCTATACATGTGAAGAACTATTTAATAAACATATCAACATGTTAAGGTGTTTTGGACAAAGTAAAAGTATGGGTGAAGAAAACTGACATATACACATTTATAATGTTAACATAAGCGGGGGTCATGGTGTAAAGGAAGACTGAGGAATTATGGTTAGACCGAGTGATAATTTTGTGAATAAAGAAAGGTAAAGAGTATATAGTAATAAACTTGAGAAGGCAAAAAAAATATGCTGTGATAGTAAAATTTGGTTATGTATCCTCTTTACATACCCCAACAGGAAAATGCGTAGTAGTACGTACGAGTATACATGTTAATAAATATAAATTTAATTATGTTCCAAAAGTTAGTGATTCGAAACACATTTTCAAATTATTTTCCAGTTTTTTTTACAAGACTCTTACAAAATTGAGTTCATAATTTCTTTGGATAAAAAAACCTCTCTAGAGGTCTTCTTGTAAAATTATTTTCTATGTTAAAATTATATCAAACTCTGACGTCAAATTTAAAATTTGTCAAGGATGTGAAATATTTTGGCCAAAGACGTTCCTTCTTGAATAAATTTATGTACAGAAACGTTTTAGTTTTTATACACAGTCATTTGAGTAAAGATTTGCATAAATTAGAATATATTTTTTCATTTGCGGAACAACTTGATGTTTCACGAGGAGAATACTTCGTGAAAGTTATTATTTGGGGACATCAGAGACAATGATAGATGACTGGAGGGAAATATATTTTGTCTTTCGGTAAATCGAAAAATTATGACATTTTTCGGCAGTATATTCTGGTTTTATTTCACTGCTGCAAAGTGCGATTAGCGGGGAAATCAAAATATAAATATATTTATAAGGAACATTAAAATTAACGTTTAAGCTTATTGCCATATGTCGATTTGTTTAAACCAATCAGAAATATGTCTTAAAAGAATTACGTGAAAACCAAACTGTAATACAATTTATAAATCTAAATTCCAAAGATAATTCATCCCCCAATCCCCGGCCTGCAAGACTGGCAGGCTGGGAAGGTTTTTTATGTTATTACTTAATAATTATAATCATATATATATATATTACTTGCTAAGCACTGTGTAGTTTTAAAATATCGCCTTAAGTGTTTGGCTTTTGAATTTTTAATTGGTGATGGAAAGGATTTTCGAAGCAGGTAAATAATAATTAATATTAAGTTGGCAATAAATCGAAATATTGACTTATGCAATCCTTCTTCATCAGTAAAAGGTAACTAAACCAGCTATGAAAAGAATATTTTCAGTGTCTACTTGAAGGAATGTACAACCAATAAATCGATCATGAGCCAAACAAGCGTGACCGATGTGACTAAAAGAGCTGCACAATTCAAATGAAGTTCACCATTAGACCGAGAGATTGCTCGAGTAGTGATCCAAATGTGGACCAAGAGAAGTAAGCAGACCGAAGACTCGATAGTCAGATGAAATAACTCAAGTCATTGTGGAAATTTAAAAAAGATGTGTGTCTCAGAATAGAACCAAAAAGAAACACAAAGGAAAGAAATTTGTTCAACATTGAATTGATGACGATTTAACACTACAGAATCACATAATTTTTTATGTAAAATAGTTTAAGAGTAAAACCAATCGTAAAATGAATCGGCAAGGATTCGAAATAAGGGTGCCCGCTTGCTGAGCGTGAATCCTTACCGTTAAACCACAGTTGTCGATTTATCAATTAGGCGAACTCCGTGGCCTAGTAAGTAAGACGCCTGTCTTCTGACCCAGATGTTGCGGGTTTAATTTTCACTGGAACCCAGATTAAAAAATATACATTTCAGTCTTCCTTTCATTTAAGGTCTCATAAACATCTTTCTGGTTGATTAAAAGAAGAGTTCAAATAATTCCACAAGGTTGTGTTGTGTACATGGACATTGTTATATATTTTATTTATTTATTTTCTCAATACAGGCTTAGCCCAATTACATTGAAAAATATAAAAAATAATTACATTAAAAAAAAATTATAAAATAAAAAAAATTATATAAAATAAAAAATTATGTGTATGCATACATATATACACACAAACATTCACATATATACACATACATACACATACCATACATTCAAAGTCAATTAAATACGTTGATGAGTGCTTTCTAACGCGCTCAATCTTAGAAGGAAATTTTCTTTTGCTTTTGGTAATGTGATATGAAATATGTCAGATTTGTTCGGGCGCTGTTGTAGCTACCAGGCATGATTTATTTAGTAAACGTGGGTTTGAGTTTCGTGTAAGAGCAACCTTAAGGGGAGTTTGCTCTCTAAACGGGGCTATATAAAATTGTCGTTCGAATAGGGCACGAAAGTTTCCAAAGAAAGTTATTATTGACTTGATAAGAAAAGGAAAAAATATGCTTTAATTTTATAAATCACGTCTCATGATACTTAAGTTATTTCATCAAATTTATCTGAATAAAAACTGTCAAAATGGGGCTGGCTTTTATAAATTGGAAAAGTGTTCGTTAACAAACTCAGTTAAGATACTTTACCTCTTTCTTGGATAAACTCAACGCAAAGTTTGCTATGGCGAACTGAAGAAGCGTTAATAAGTGAAGAGATGACAAAACGTGTTTAATGGACGAGACGTGGCATTAAGTGAGGGGAACCTTTTCAAGTGACAGTCTCGTGAACAAGATGTCATTTTCAATATTAAACTACTTATTTTTTTATACCATTTCACACTCTCTAGTCAAGTATTCCATACCATTAGCAAGTTCTGAATTAACGTTTTTTTTAACTCGATGAATTTTTTCAATTTCTTTGTTATTAATGTATGCGCATGGAAGAAAATGATTGACCTTTGTTTTTTATAGCGTACATCTTGTATTTTTGTGACTCTCTGGTTGTTCAATATTTATAAACATTCATATGTGAAGGAACTATGTACAACGGTCAATTGGTGGCATACAAATGTTGTATGGAAACGTATGTGGATTGCTGTATACAGATAACATGGTAGTGCTGGAGGAGAGTAAAGATGAATTGCAGAGTTTGATAAGTAAATTGTGTGAAAGATGCGAAAAGAAAAATCTGATAACTAATGATGGAAAATTCAAAGTTATGGTGATAGAAAAGTGAGAAAGGAAAATTAAATTAGATATAGGTATGAACAATGAATGATTGGAGTAAGTTGAGGAATTTTACAATTTAAGTAAAATTTTCTCAGATGATCGATGAGTTATGAGGGATATCAAACGGCGCGGCGTGTATGGATAGGAATCAAAGTCAGTTGGGCCGGACCGTATCAAAATCTACTAACATGACAGTCCACAATAGTATTTTGGTGCCAACTTTGATGAAACGTTGGAGAAAAGATTCGAATAAATTCGTGCATTGAGAAGTATACAAGGAGTTACAATACATGACAAAATACAGAATAAAGTGATAATAAATAAATGTGAACAAAAGGCTGACGTGTAACGTAAGATGAAGAACAGCACGTTAATATGGTTTGGGCATGTGAAACGAATGAATGAAGAAAGACTTATAAATATATAAATAGTGTTTATAAATATATAAATAGTAGTGTGAGAAGAAGACCAAGGAAAGTATAGATTGATCAAGTGAATGATATTCAGAAAGAAGGAAACGTAGAGTCAGATAAATGGCGCTCTATCCTCTCTGCCCATCCTGACTGGAAACGTGATGGTACTTTTGTATGTATATCTTATATTACGATATGCTCATTGATTATTTTTATTTGGTTAGCACTAATAATAACATTTAACAATCCATAAAATTGAGGTTGTGGATTCGATTCCCATTGGTACTCAATTTATTTAAAAAAAGGTTTTAGTTCATTACAACAACTTTCTGGTTTATTGAAAGAGATCCACATAGCAATTAGCTCACCAAGTTGTACTGTACACAACTAAGTTTATTGAAAGAGATCCACATAGCAATTAGCTCACCAAGTTGTACTGTACACAACTAAGGTGTGTACAGTAAAATTTTGTGGAACTTCATTCTTCCTCACTTAAAAATATAAAAACTTCAAATTAATTTTTCTGTTTCTTCACTTGCCATATCTTGAGCCCTTGACTTTTGGGATCACTGTTAAGAAAATATTGCGTTCTTCGGCAGCACGGAACAGCTTCTCAACTTTCTGGATACTTGTCGATTTGCAAATCTGCGTTATTAAGACAAGCATTTATTACCATTTCAAAAATACGTTTTCTAGATAGACAAAAAACAATAAAACAATGATCTTATATGAATTTGAGCGCTTGTACAATGAGTTCGAGACCATCTTAAACTTTATCATGCATTAAATAAATATAAAGCTTAATTCACGTTAATTTATTAAGTTTAACGTATTAACCTTGGTTCTTTCAAAAACTCTGGGAAAAGAATTATATAAGAATTGTTGTTTATTTATAAAGTTTTACGTAATTTCGATGAAAACCCCGATTTATGGATAAAATTAGATCCACAATCCTGCTAGAAACACACGAAACATTTTACTATTCAACCTTATCTATTAAGGGTAATTTGCTAGTTTGCACATTGTAATAAACGATAATGCAACAATCAGGTAAATATATATATCTGGTTTGATTGATATGCATAACCACAAATTTCCCTAAATGATTCACCTCAAGAGAACACCCGCAACCATCAAATTAAAGTTCGTAAACCTAGAGTGTCTTATAATACGTAAGTCGTTTAATCTATCGAAGTAACATTTTCTTCAAAGGTAAGAGTCAGGAGTCACATGAGTCAATTTTGTACAGATTAGCAAGACCAATGGATGGTGGGTATTTTAATGTAGATGTTGTTGAGTCCTTCTGCATTTTCTAAACATAAGTTTTTATATGCCTCTAATTTATTCTGAAATGGCTAATCATTGTCACCGTGAAAACCATACTTTTTCTATAGATGATGTCAAATTCTTACATATCAGTAGTAACGGAAATAAATTGGACAGATTAGAGGCTCTAGAAATTTCTAAGTCAGTACACCGATCCGAACATCTGTTGAACAGTTATTTCACAAAAATCTCTCCGCTCTTGGCCGAAATTGTCTCGTTCCTCCCTCATCCCTCAGCCCCCAACCGTTGAAGCGTGTATATCGCGATGTCCCAGTTCGAACAGCGTTTAGTCTTGTTTGCGGTCCCCTGAAGATGAGGTGAAAGACTTGAAACCGGCAGGGTTATACCGTCACAAAAAAGTGGAATAAACAGTGTTTGATAAAAATAAATTACAATAAGTTTTTATTTTGACCAAATGAGTATTCTGTACTTTAATTAATTTGGGTTTTTGTGGATTATATTTGATTGATTGTGTATTTTTTATTTTATTTTAGTGCAGTACTACATATTAGTGATTCCATGCAAAGTACGTGTTAAGAATTGTGTCGATTTTTTTAAGATGTTGATATTTTATTTATTATTAAACAAACGTTGCTTTATTTTTTAATAGACGTTGTTATAGTTAAAAACATGCTAAAATTATATAATTCTATAGTGGCTGTAATTTAAATAAATAAAAATAATGTTACATTTAGTTTTCACGTAATTCCCAGTTAAAAGAATTCAGAATGTATGTTTTCAAGAAATTAAAAAAAATAATACAACTCATGTATGTACCATCGTTATCTCTAGTCTTGGCTTGAATGGGAGCTTCCCTTCTCTATCTCTGAAGACGTGCTAAACGAGTCTCACATTGGGAGCAAACGACCCATTGAAAATCTCCACGTCTTCATCGAAACTCTCATAAATGTGAGCTATCCTCTATCGGCCATGTATGGCAATGCCAGTCAGCTCTGGTAACGTTTCTTTCACACCTTTGGAGACATTTTAAAAATATGGTAAGTTAGGAATTTTAGCTACGAAGGGTTTTGCTGCAATTACCACAGTCGATAAAAAAATAATGAAATATGTTAATGATAATGACTAAACATTATATTGTTGATGTTTTTAAATTTTCGGAAATTTATAGTAAAATAACTGCAGTAAGAAAGAAGTTTATTCTAAAATAAAATAGTTTTTCTTTTATTTCTTTGTGTCTTTTGATTGGTAAATTTTTAATTCCTCTTTGCTCATAATAAATCTTAAGATATTTTCGTATCGGAAAATGAAAAAAATATCTCGTACTGAAAAAAACATGTGAGACTTAATTAAAAAATAATCTTCACTTCGATAATAGATTTTATTTTATCTATTTCAGAATATTTTTACAATTGCCTTACTTTTTAAAAGGTAATTAAATTATTTTATTAATATTTTTGATGAGTGTAATTATTGAATGTTAGTCAGATTCACAATTATTAATCACGTAGGCTATTCATTAATTTTTATAAATTTTGAAAATAAATAAATTACAAATATTATTTACATTGACATTGACAATTTTATTCTCAACCCCTAGTTATATGAAACACTTGACTGATTTTACGATTAACGTCAATGGTAAGAAAAAAATAGGTAAACTTTATTACACTTAATAAATAATTTTAAGAATTAATAATGTAAATTCATGAAGGATATAAAACGTTTATATCTTAAGCCATCAGTTATCCATTTAATTAAATACAGTGCATATATTTTAAGAAACATTTAATAAAAAGTATATGTTTAATGAAGCTTTTATTTAGAAAAATCGAAAAAAGATATCAGTAAAAAATCGAAAAAAGATATCAGTAAAAAATCGAAAAAAGATATCAGTAAAAAATCGAAAAAATATATCAGTGAAAACGCATCAAAGTGAAAAAAGTGTGTAGATAAGGCTGATTAATTGACTTAGATTTAGAAAAAATGTTTATGTTGATTTGTGTATGTCCAAAAACGAGTGGCAACATAATTAGGCGAATATGATTGGTAGAGAAACAGAAGTAGCAGAGAAATAAGAGTAAGAAAAAAAAACTGGTGGTTGAATTTGAGAAAAAAATCTTCAATATTCGAAAAAAAAAAAGATAATTAATGCACTTCGACAGAGTTGAGAGAGGTGTCTCGGATTTTCAGGAAAAAAATATGTTGGCTACGATCAAAAAGTTTAGCATCCTTTCGTTCCTACATACCCGACAATGAAATAATAAATAATTAAAAAAAAAATATTAATGTTAGTATTATTAAATTTCCTTTAATTTATAATGACATTGTTTAAAAGCTTAAAACGTTCTAATGACTTTTCTAAATGTCATTTATTTTTCATTGGATATGTTATAATTTGGAGAGTTCATTATTTGCGTTAATAGTGGCAAACCACAAATTAATTTAATTGACATGAAAAAAAAACTATCACATTTTCGATCACCAGGGTATCGAACGGAAAATCTCCTAGGGATATATAGCCTTTTATATTTAGACCACGGAGTTCATAAATATGTCGAAATTAAATAAAATGTTTGATAATACGAGTTTGGAAAAATATAGAAAATTTAACGAAGGTTCAGAAATATCACATTTCAAATTATAACAGTAAAACTTTTGAAAATTGAAGAAGTTTTTAATTATTAAAGATATATTTATAAATGAGACGAAGCTTTAATTAAATGGTAAGATATTTGCTATGAGTAGGAGCCAACCAACTATGAGTAGGAGTCGCGAAAGAGGGACGCAGAGAATATATGGTGAGATCAATTCATTTCAGTTCGATTCCATCACGTCCCACGCTGTAATGGGGGACAAAATAAGCTCCCATCGTAAGCGAGAAAATCGAAATATTCTTTTTTTACAAGCATGACGTCACATTATGACGTAGGGAAGAATATATTTTTTTCCAAACGTTTTAACTGAAAACTTCGAATGCCACAAAGCTATAATTTGATGCCATTAGATCGGGGTGGTCAATTGCTCCAAAGGTAGTGATATGAGGTTGAATGGAGATTCCTTTGCAAGTTGACTCAATTATTTTTTACATTATAGTACCATTAATTACAGTACCACAAAATGTGATCTGCGGGTTGATCCAGGTAGCCTCAAAAAATACAAAAGGGACAAGACAAAAGCTAAAAAGTTTGACATCAAAGCTCCCTTGGCCAGAGACAACGTGGCCAGACCAAGGTAATAGTATTTTAAAAGAAAAAAAAGCATTAAGTGAGAGAAAACGACGTCGCTGTAAAATAAAATGTACGAAGGTAGAGGAGGCGAAGTAAGTATATCAAGATATAAACTTTGGCTTACAGATAGAAGCTCGGGCAACTCCGAGATGGCAAATGGGTGATGATACATATTCATGTTATAAGAAGTTTAAAATATTTTTTTTAAACTGAAAATAATGGTCACAATACGCCAAACTACCCCTTTTACGTGGTTAATACGCGGGATTTCTCTCCATCAAATAATGGCGCGCTTGATTAATAGCGCCAGCCGATTAAATTCCTTTCCGTGGGGCAGGCGCGAGTCGGGTCGCTACCTGTCCTTCTCCGGCCTTGCTCGGTAATCAGCTGTTGAGTGGGTGTATTAAACAGGGGGATGAAACCCTTTTGCTGGGAATTTTGTTATATTATATTGCCGGATATAATCCGATTTCAATCCCAACCCACATACAGACACAATAGGGTGAAAGATAATTGGTGCCACACATTTAAGAAGGTATTAAAAGGGAAAATGGCCCCGTCACAAATCTGGATAGTGTCCTGTTCGATTTCCGTGTTGTTCATCTCCCCTCAAACAACAGATGATATTTTCCGCCAAGTATTTTCGGATGTAAAGTTAACTATCATATTAATCAAACAAGTTACGACTATCGATGAACTCCGTGTTCAAGAGGATAAAACTTTTATCGTGCAACTCGACGATTGCGGGTTCGACTCCCATAGGTACCCAATTTTTTTTAAAGGGTTTTAGACAGATTTTCACTTAAGGTTTACTAAACACCTTTCTAGTAGGATTAAAGGTAATGCCACTTGGCTGGAACCCCTTAGGTTGTATATAACGAAAGTATAATATAATAATAATAATAACAACAGGGTGACCGGTCCAAGGTACAACATACATACAACATGATAAAACATACATTAATATATCATCGCAACATTTCCATTTCTCTTACATTTCCTACGTGTTCTTCGACTCTTAACATTTCCTTCATTAAAAATACTTAATCCAACTATAATTGATCTTCCTCTAACCCGCGCTTTCCACTCACATTTGTTCTATATATTTATTTTAGTGCAAATGTAAATGGATGATTTTTATAGAGAGGTAAATGGCCACGCGTTAATGTATTGAACTACAATGGTTGCTGGCTCGAATCCTACGCTGTGTTACCACTCTCGTATAGCACAGATTTTTTTATGTTGATTATACCGGTGGAAGAAGGTTACATTTAATCCCATACCAACGGTTTGAGTCATAATTTTTATTTAAAAATAATGAAAAATTGTATTCTTTAGGTCCAACCATGATTTGCCTGTAAACTTCAATTTTGAGCTTTGAGACTGGCGACGAAATGAAAAGATTAAAAAATGTTTGCACATTAAACCTGAATGCACACGAGGTTTTGAAATGACCCGTTAAAATAATATGGGCAACTTACACTTAGTTTCATGAACTGAGTTAAATGGAAAAGTTTAACAAAATTCAAACCGGTTATCAATTAAAGGAGACAATGTAATCATATTTTAAAACATTTAAAATTATTCTTAGCTATGCGGCTCATTGTTTTTTTTTGTTAAAATGAAAATTATAACTATTTGTTGATCAATTTACATGAAATAATAAATCGTCAAAATTTATTATTGTTGCTAAGGGTGTAATTGATTATTTTTGTTAATTACAGAAACGGAAAATTTTATTTCGAAACCGTGTTCTACATTCATTATTATTTGTCTTAACATTACAGAATGTATGGCACGAAACACGATACGTATGGAATATAATGAAGAAGAAAAAAAACTAAAAACCTTTCTATTGAAAGAAGTAAAAGCCCATTTTACCATTGAGACGAGGGGATTTCAGTTTCTGTTTCCTTTTTATCAGCCGCATCAAGTGGAGATTTTCAATTAACTAACGCAAATAAATTAAGCAAGTTCCGAGCAAGGCAGGAGTGTCGGGTCTCGAGGAAGTGATATGTATATCCTGGGCCGTCAGGGAAGGGCTGGCGCTAATAGAAATGCAACATTCGTTTACTTACTCAAATGCCACCTTACAAAATATTTTTTACATCGACTGTTTTTTAGTCCCACAGTAGGTCTAGTCAAAAACATAAATAACGCGAAAGTCAATTTTTACCTGAAGTAAGAGTTAGTCATCAAAATGTTTTTTTTAATATTTCGGAGTTTGGATTTTCATGCATATTTTTCCATTAGATAATTTAGTAGAGCGCTGTATTCTGACCATTACAATCCCCTCAAGAGCGCTTTCTATCTAGCTCAACCTGCTAAAGAAACTAGGGGGGCTGAAAGACTCTTATGTCACCAACAAGAGCGTTTTCTTGATTCTTAAATTCAGATATGAAATGGTGTAGAAGTAAAATCATTCAAGAAGTAAATTCACCAGAAATTGAACCTGGGGCACCCACTTGCTGAGTGTGAATGCTTACCGTTAGACCACGGCCACCTCTTCACTGACTAGGTAGTCATGTTGACAACGTGTATAAAAAGGATCCTTACATACTTTGAGTATGTTACCAGAAAAAAAAACATCAATTGATTAAAAATTGACAGTTGATTAAAAGCAATCAAAAGTCTCGTACACAAGCAATAAAACCAAATTATATTTCAAAGCTGCATTCAAGGATCAGGAAGTATGGAAACGAATGTTGCGCCACGTTTCAGGCATAACAGAGGTCTATGACCCTCTGTATACAGAATTCTAGTGAAGAAGAAGGTATTACTGCTATATGTTGGTACCAAATAAAAGTATTTGTCAAGACGTGCACATACTCGTACATTGATAAAAATAAAGGACGTCTGATTACATACATAATTACATTGGTTGTGAACTAAGAGGCAAAGCATTGAATCTGGTTCCACCATACGCGTTAATGCATTATTCGGGAGGAGGAACCTGCAGCCCTCTGCAGGTATTCATATGTGTCGTATCTTCATATTAAAAATAAAATTGTAACCTTTTAACTGTTTGACAGGCGTAAAACAAGAAGGAAGTTACTTTTGGAGGCTTTCATTAGTCATTCATTCACATACTCCAAAGGCATGTGAGTGATTGACTGATGCGGTCGTCGAGTGTGATGAGAAGTTATTGTACATGATTGTGATGTGGTTTGAGTATGCATGTGATAGCTTAAAGTTTAAGTATGTGATAAAAAAGTTTAAATGTTTAAGTATAAAAGACAAAAATATGAAAATTATTCTTAAGGAATGATACCGTTCGTTCGTTGCAGGGCCTCGTAGTCGAGGATTCTCTCGCCATCCCAACGTCAATTCTCCCGAGTCCGAATCCCGAGTCTTTGGTTCCATATTTTTTTCTTAACTTTCAGTGAGTGAGCCTTTGCACACCAGCAAACTGTACTAGATCTAATTAAAATATCAGAAAAATGTAAATCCACTCAAAACATGCTGATAATCTGTCATAATACTCGTACTTGAAAATAATGAATAACTCGTAATATTTTTTATTCAAAATGACGTTTTGCTTATCTATGTGCTGTTTCCTAATATCGTGAGTTTAAAAAAATCGAATTTAGTTAGTAAAAAAGATTGCCAACTTTTTAACTGGTTTGATGAATCCATTTTTATACAATATAATACGAGTATATAGATAAATACCATGACGCAATTTTTCTATTGGGGTAAGCAGATAAGATAAAGCGCTAGAATTTCTTAAAGCATCTTCCACATCCATATAAATATCATATACGATTTATCTAACTTTTTACATCACCTTATTTACAAAATTAATTTACTTGATTCAGCCATGCTTTCCTTGATATTTCATAACCGTACCATCTATAAACATTTGTAATGTCTTCTTCTTCCTGGCACTTTCCCAAATCATTGCCTAGGTAGGCTGTTGGGGTCGGCTCTTCTCGTTCTCAGACTGTATGTTCTTCGGTTCTGGGTGTCGTTTTCATCTTGGCCGTTTCTCTGAGTTATTTAGGAGTTCTTTGGTCTTCCTCTGAACGGCTGTTGAGGAAGATCCACAGACATTGCCTGATTTACCGTATGGTCTGGTGATCTCCGTCTTATGCGCTCATACCATCTCAGCTGTCGCTCTTCCACCTTACCGTTTATGTCAGTGACCCCCAGACTACAACTATTAACATTTTTAATGTATATTTATTTAATAAGTCTTGATTTATTCATACGTTCTACGTGCACAAACCATCTCAGCTTGTTCTTCTTTATCTTACTTAATAATCAGTCTTAAGTTCACATTCATCCCTTATCACTTCATCACGTATTCTGTCATAGACTATCATTCCATATAGTCTTCTTATTTCGACTATGATATTTTTTAATTGGCATTATTTTGAAAAAATAGGCTACAACGCCTCCAAAACGTTGGTCATATTTCAATTCAAGTATTATCTACATAATAATACCTATGAAAATCTTCATCCAAAGAAGGCCTTTAAATTCATCACCCATATCTTTTGCACAAATTGCACCTAAAGACTGCCGGCTCTGCTTGCAAGAGTAGGGCAGGGATCTTACAGGACGAGTATTACCAGTCGCAACCTCTGCCGGCACGTGAACGTCGCGGCGCTCTCAATCCTGATGAATTGTGTAGATTTGGCGTGGTGGCGTGCGGTGAGCCGCGGTCCTGGTATCGCCTAGGTAATCTCGCCGGGCGATGGCGCAGAACAAAAGTCACATTTTAAGTTAATTAATCTCGAATCCCTTGAGCTTGCATTTAGACTCGCTAATATTAATAAAGTGTCGCTTACCGAGGCTTGAATTAATTTTAAAGCGAAAATCTCTCATGTGATGCCTTTTTATCCTATTTTCCTACTTCCATATTTATCTTATCTACGAAAAACTTTCGTTCTCTTTTTTCTTTTTCGTTTTTATTTCAGATCATATACATATAATATGGTGACACACATTAAAACTTATATGGTATAAAGTATGATATTTCAGAGTTGATATTGCATTTTCGTGACGCAAGGTGTTAACAGTTTGATAAAGTTGCAGCTTTCATCTTCAGAAGTTGTTGATTATCAACTTCGAAATCAGTCATAAGAAATATGCTTACGATAAAATATTCCTTTTATAAACCTTATAGGTAATACTTGCATCATTATTTATTGGCTTACAATTAATGTGATTGGTAAATTGGTAAATTTTTTACCATCCAAAAAGAATAAACAATAAGGTGTTTTTGTTTGAACAGCAAAAGAAATATCATACGGAAAATCTAACACAAAGACAAAATAAATCGAATAAAAAACATAAGATTATGTGTTAAGTAAGTTGATGAAGAGGACTTTGATATAGTTGAGGCACGTGAAACGAATGATTGAAGAAAATACAAACAAAGCAAATATACAATGCTGAAACAAAGCAAATATATAGCCCACACCCATGTGCAAGGGTGTGGGCTGAAAAACATCTGGTGTTCCCGTGGCTGGGCTCGCCTTATATTGGTGGGGTGAATCTTGGCCGGGGGGACGTTATTAGATGAGCCCAGACATTTTGATAGATTTTGTCTTTAGTGTATTCTCTGCTATCTATGTGTTCTTGAAGTATATTTAAATGTATTATGTACATACTATGTTGCTATCAATAAACCTATATTTATTTATTATATCAAAGGACGACGTGGTATAAGAAAATTTGGTGTATTATCATCCCTGCCTACTCCAGCAGGGAAACGGCACGTATGTTTACATGTATAGAAATACTTTTTCTCAATCCACCCTTTCCAATCTTACTATTTTTAATAAATAAGATATGTTCATAAAAATAAAATTCTAACGCTCTCAAATTATGTTGTACAGTGTGTTATACATTCGCGATCTCATTAGGAATGTTGAGTGAAATCAAATATTTATTTCGTAGCAAATGAAAAAGGTTGTTTTTCGTTTTCTTCTGTTTACTCGATTCAAAGGAGTTTTTCAAAGCCTACACGTTCTGGTATAAAAAAGCAGAGGTTTCAAACGTCAAATCCAAGGATCGTGAGAGTGCCGACCAGTTTAAGTCTGCGGCGTAATTGTTTCATTCTAATAAAACAAAAACATTTGTCGTTTCATAATTGATAAAAAAAATTATAGTTGAATATAATAGTTGATAAAATTATAGTTGATGAATATGTTGATAAAATTATAATTGGTAAATATAATATAGCAAAAAGAAACCAACCCATAAAATATATATATACTCGTATATTTTTTTTAAATACTGAACCAGCATACTTCAATTCTGTACTAAGAAGAAAATGGTGTAATGATATGTAAGAAAACTTACGTACCATCACACCATTTTCTTATTGGGGTAGGCCCAGAAGACAGAGTGTCGAACTTTTCTATCACAACATATATTCTTGGTCTCTTTTTCATCCATACATCTTACAATTATCATACATCATACCATATCCATACTCATACAACTCCTACGATTTCTCATTATACGATTGTTATACTTCTTTATTTTAAAATAAATTTTCACTTGACCTAGCCATACTTTCCATGGTATTCCACTTTTACATTACCTTCGCCTTCTTTATATCTATACAATATATAGAATTTATTATATTCTCTTACATTTCTTCTTCTTCTATTTCTATTACTCCTTACCTTTGCCTCTTTCAAAATTTCATTAACTTTTTCCAACCATACTTTTCTCGGTCGTCCGCTTACACGACTCCTACTTTTGCTTCCATTATAAATTTATTTTGTCAACCTGTCCATCTATAGTATAGTAGAATGGAAAAACTGTAACTTCTTTGAATAATAAGATCTTGTAAAATGTGATTGAAATTAGTATTGGAATAGTAAAAAAATAAAACAAATAAGTTAAATAACATTTCGTTATTAAATCAGTCTCCTAAACATATTTCTGGTTGGTAGGAAGAGATTGACACATGACAATAAACCCACCAGGTTGTACTGTATAAACGAAAGTTTAATACGATACGATACATGTAGGTGTATACAGTTCAACCTGGCAGGTTTATTACTATGAAGAAATCTCATCCAGTCAACCAGAAAAGTGTTAAAGAAGTCTTAAGTGAAAACCAGACTAAAAGAGCATGATCAGTGTCGCCATATGTTTTGTCTTTGATTATTAAAACCTCTAACCAATAACTCACCGATTTATCCTTTGAAATGACATTACTTTCATCAACCTATGTTTTATTATGTGTTGCATAATTTTCTGTTTCATCAAGTTAATATACATTTCGTCACGCCGTTTTCCTGGTGGGGTCGGCAGAGAAGACCTTGCTCTAGATTTTTTTATCTTTACACAAATATTTTACTCCTTTCCCAGCCATCTCCTACGATCTTTTTTTCTTCTAAGGTTTCAATATTCCGAAGTATCACTTTGAAATAATTACTTAGTCCAAATTTAAATAAATAATAATTCAATTATTGTCTAGTTCAAATTTCAAATCAAATTAAAAATTTGTTGCGAATACAGCGCAGCTCACGGCTCGCTTGTTTGATACCACTTGGTAACGAATAAAGCACACTCAGAATTAATTCTGTATAGAAACGACATTACATTTGCCTCAGTGAAGCACTGCCCGTTAGCCCCACGCCACCCTCCAGAGCTTCAATTATCACAATAACGTTATGTGAATATGAGGTCTATTTTAAATTGTACTCATTACATTTTAATGGGTAAGTGGGGGTTTTAGTAGCAAGGATCAAACTAGTTATAAATGTTTTTTTATAATTTTTAGCCGCAAACTAGATCTTACGTAGGATTCTCATTATTGTATCTTCGTCACACCGTTAACTTGTATGATCAAGAAAAAGGTGAAATATTACAAGCAGACAGACAATCTATCAATCTAAATTGACACCAACAGAATAAAAATATGTAATCCTTGTTACCTTGCTGACCTTATTTACTTATCTTACTTAGAAAATCCCTCGCAGACGACTATAATTGTCATTCCATTTCGTATACTCGAAGGTAACTCAAGAGTCTAATCCAGGATCTGCACACCGTGGCACTCAAAGTTGGCACACTCTTTCAAGCGACATTTGACGACTCAATGCTAGGCGTTTTTTTCGCTTTATGCGCTTTTCCTTTTCACAGTCGTGTCTCGTAATCTCAAAAAATGCCACACCCCAGCTACGGTGCGTCTCCATTAATCGAGCTCCTGTGTAGCTACTACCCAACTCTGGATATAAATGCCGCATTGATTATTGATTAAGTCTAGACTTAAGGTGCTTGTACCTTTTTTTGGGCCACTTTGACTTATTTTCCCTAACTGAAGCTTTATCCGCGGACCTATTACGCTCAGCTTAGTCAACCTAGACGCAGCTCGGAGCATAATAACAATCGAATTCAATTGCTTACACGTTGAATGATGAACAACAGGTGTTGTGTCTGTTACCGTCATTTGAATGAAAATGAAAGGCAACAAACCCAGATCCATTAAAATTATATGTCCAAATCAAATTACCTGTTGTTTTTTCTCAAATTGTGTATATTTCTTGTCATGTGTAATAATAAATAAATAAATTTTAAGCCCGAAGGCTCAATTGAAGGTCTGAAGACAGCGTTGTCTCCGGTCACGCTATTCAATATGTTTTAATCGCTAAATTTAAATGTACTATAAGAATGAATGAATAAAATATCATCATCTTTAATACTAAAAGGTATTTTGGAGTCTATAACTTTTATTGTAGCTCAAATTACCGATGATTCTTGAACTACCCTTTAGGACTTATTGGTCATTAACTTCGCTTCCATAAAACTTGCTCTTTTTTTCTGATTGAAGATCTTGGATTTGTTGTTGCAAAAATCATTACAAGGAAGCAGAACGCCCGCTGTCTCTGCATCTTTAAGGCGGCCATCCTGGCATGCGATGTGCGAGGATCTGCGGGAATCTTATGTGTCGCTTTGTATCTGCCCATCCAAACATATGGTCGCGCCAGTACCCTCTTTTCTTCATGATCCATCTGATGATATCCTCTAAAATGTAAGTATGTTAAATGTAAAATTTTCTTAGAGATTTTCATGCGATGGTTTGTAATATTCTCATTTCGGATATTCAAAAAAGGATCAAAGTTCTAGTTATGTCTGCTTTGATTTTAATGTTTTAAGACATGATCGGCCTGATTCAGGTATTATACTCGTATTATCAAACCTTGCTATCGATTCGCATTTTTGCAAAGTTCTAGTTATGTCTGCTTTGATTTTAATGTTTTAAAACATGATCGGCCTGATTCAGGTATTATACTCGTATTATCAAACCTTGCTATCGCAAAGTTCTAGTTATGTCTGCTTTGATTTAAACGTTTTAAGACATGATCGGCCTGATTCAGGTATTATACTCGTATTATCAAACCTTGTTATCGATTCGCATTTTTTTTTCAGACTAAATATCTTAGACAAGTAGATATTGCGGATACCTTGATCATTCAACTCATCGTGTTTAATACTTATATAAAATCAAGTCGTATTTCTTAAACATCTTTGAGAGTTCTCAAAGCTGTACCTATATGACCACTTATGTAATGAATGCTATAATCTGAAAATGTGGGTAGGTACAAGAACATACCAAACACAAGGAGAATATGTAGAATATTAAGATCATATACGAGGAGGCACACATCTAGAGAGCAGTGCTCGCAATACCTTTGTAAAACACAAGAATGTTTAGCGCTGTACTATACTTGACAATCGGTGGGACGTTTCATTTATTATGAAGATTATATCAGAAATGCGTACACTAAAAACAATTGTGGAGTGTAAACGTATGGAAAAAAGGCGGATCGAAGACATCAAAACTGAACGCATGGATAAAAATCTCTTAATGTTTATCATTTCACTTTTCACGTACATTTTCATTACGCCTTAACAAATCTTTCTCGGAATTATTCGAATAATATTAATAGCTTTCACTTTAAAAGAAGCGTTAGTTGTATTTTCAAGATGAATTATTTCGTATTCTTCTTTGCATTTACAATTATTTTTATCTATAAAGCTTTTTTATTCACTTGCAAGAGTAATGTTAAATGAGCGTCAATGAAATTTAACAAAAGTATTTGTTTTTACTTTGCGATGATCTATATTATAATATTTAACATTAAATTACTATGTTATTGCACCGATAAATATTATACATTGACTTATGGAAATTAAATCTGGGCTTAACAGAAGAAGGATACAAGTTAGATGAATAAGTTTAAGATGCGTGCACTAAGAAAAAAGTGTCAACGTATGAAAGAAGGCGGAATGAAGACATAAGAAATGAATGCATGGATGAAATGGATGTTTTAAGTAAGATTAAGAAAGCTTTACAGTAGTTTGGACGTGTAGAGAGAATAAATTACAAAATAATTACGAATCGAGTATACAAGTCAGAACTGCAAGGTTTGCGTTTAAAAGGTGTACCAAGCAAAACGTGGTTGGTTCAAATCGACCATGTTTAAAAAAATATATGGTTCAAGACGAGATGTATGAATATGGAGAAGGCAAAATATTTGCTTAGAAATCTGTTATCTCTGCCTAACCCACAAGAGGTAAGGTGGAATGATATTAATGTATATATTATATCAGAAACTATAAAGTATGGAAAAAAGATTCTGGAACGATTCCTCTTGACTGAGGATTGTGACCTCTCCGTTCCATCTGCCCAACTCTGTTCAAGACGATTCTCTACATATCTCTACCTTAGGCTTCTTTGATAATCCCATCTCAGAGAACTCTGTCGCGTTTTCAACTTGGTCAGTCCATTGAGTTGGTGGTTTTCTTCTGCCTCGTCATCGTTTCACACTGCCAGAAAGCACAGGGCTTTTTTTCTAATGCTCCTCTTTTCTACTTGTTATATGATGAAATAATTGAAGTACTCATCGCAGAAAAATTGTGGACAGCCTGTTTTGAATCCCAAGTTGTATGATGGATACATTAGTGCACTACACCGTTCAAGATATTTTGAGATGAATTATTTCTAAGGATATATCCCTAATCCTTTCACTTAACTCTTTCAGACCTGAATTATTGTTAAGGGAGAAAAAAAATATTTAAGAGTGGATTAGGCTTCATCGGGGTTTTAATAGAAGAAAAATGTTTTTTTTTTACTTAGAAATTGAACATGTGCATAATTATGCCCAACAGGTCTCAACGTACACAGATGACTGAAAAGAGAATCTTGTTGCATAGATTTTTAAAAGAAAATTGGCCGTTATATTATGCTATTCGTTATATTAAGAGTATTTTATTCGTTATACGAGGCGTATCCAGAAAGTAAGTGTACTGAGGCTCTCACGACCGGATGGATTTTATTTTCGACATGTTGGCTACACTTCCGTGTAGCCTGACCCTTCCCCTCCGCAACGAGACCAGTTCGAGGTCAGTACGTTGAGAAGTGTCGACGCGACAACACGTTTCGTGAAAAATGTTAACCCAATCTCCCGCCAAGTTGAATCGAGTGGAGGCCGGGCAAGAGTTTTTGAGGCGCTGCAAACTCCATGGAGATGAATTTCTCCGCTCCATCGTTACTGGAGATGAAACTTGGGTTGCACACTACACGCCTGAAACCAAAAGGCAGTCTCAACAGTGGCGTCACACCTCTTCAAAAAGTTCAAAACCACAATTTCAGCCAAGAAAATCATGGCATCCGTGTTTTGGGACTGTCAAGGCATAATTTTAATTGAACATATGCCTCAAGGGGAGACCATCAACTCTGCAAGATACTGTGAGACCCTAAAAAAATTGCGGAGGACGATTCAGAACAAGAGGAGAGGCATGCTGACAAAGGGAGTCTGCCTGCTGCACGACAATGCAAGACCACACACGGCCAACGCCACGAAGGAACTGCTCGCCTCGTTAAAATGGGATGTCCTGAACCATCCCGCGCATTCCCTTGATCTTCAGATTACTATCTATGTACCTCCCTGAGGCTGCACATGGGTGCAAAAAGGTTTTTAACCGACGAGGAGGTAAAGGAGGAGGTGGAGAAGTGGACGGAGGGGTTGGCGGGAAACTACTTCGAGGAAGGCATCAAAAAGTTGATACCCCGCTTCCCCACCTGCATTGAGAGGAATGGCGACTTTGTCGAAAAATAGCTTACATATGTACTACGGTAACCACGTAATTTTTTTGTTTAAATAAAAAAAATTGTAACCTACAAAAATTCAGTACACTTAGTTTCTGGATATGCCTCGTATTATGCTTTGAAATAAGTGTGCATAATTATGCACACAGGGTCTGAATGAGTTAAAAGAGCAAATTTGGTTACCAAACAACCACAAGTAAGAAAATTTGATAGAATAGCACTGTGATTATGAAATATCTATCTATCTCCGGGAAAGTCTACTAGTTTCACACCGGAGAGGGAAAAATATAGCGGTGGTACTGACAGATCAGATATCAAATTAAGAGGCAACTTAAATCAAAAGAAAAATATGGCGGTGGTACTGACGGATCAGATATCAAATTAAGAGGCAACTTAAATCAAAAGAAAAATATGGCGGTGGTACTGACGGATCAGATATCAAATTAAGAGGCCACTTAAATCAAAAGAAAAATTTAGAGGTGGTACTGACGGATCAGATATCAAATTAAGAGGCCACTTAAATCAAAAGAAAAATTTAGAGGTGGTACTGACGGATCAGATATCAAATTAAGAGGCAACTTAAATCAAAAGAAAAAAGGTTGTAGAAAAATTACTTGTAGTTTTTTACTACAAACAAAAAATATTGTTCATTTTTATGTTGTTTTCTATTCTCGATATTAGATTCTATTTACTTTTTGATAAAAGCACTTCACTGATTGATGAAGAGGAAAAATCAAAGTAACTTAAAAGATAAAAGCATTCGCAGGCCTGAATTCAAACTCTGCCTTAACAGTAAATACAAAATATTAAGTTTTACTATAGTAATTTGTATTTTACGTTAAATTTCACGCAAACTTACGTGAGGTCATTCAATAAGGGTGTTAAGTGGTTTATTAACTTACTTTAAAGTTTGAAACGTATGAGAGATAACTCTGGCTACAAATTATGATTTTTTAAGCTAAGAATTTCGAATAAGGGAAGATTATGAATTTGAGTCAAGTGTTAAATGCAACATATAGGTAGTAAGAAACCGCTAGTATGGTGGAGATGACAGTGATATTGATTGACGTAATTTTAACATTTTTTTTTTCATTATATATTTATTAAGCTTCATTTTTTTCGTAAAAAATAATTATTGAAATTTGGATCGAACATCATGTGCACGAGTGTTCATTTGACTTTGATTGATGATACTTTGTAGCGTTTGTTCAATTTTCAAAGATATGGAAATTTGGTAATTGGCATGCTGTAAAATCTTTCAAAAGTTCTATCTAACTCATGACAAGTCATCTTCGACTTTTTATGGGATGGATAGAATCACGGATATAAACTTTTTTTGTTTTCTTTATAGACAGTGAACGTGCTTTGGGATAGGCAATTACCCAAATGAAACAGCCGATTATAATGTGGTTTGAATGTATGTATATTTTACTTGTTCGTAGATAGTAGTAGATAGAAAAATATCACCGTTTTGTATGGTACGAAATAATATGTTTTTAGACGAAATTTTACTATGAAGTATGTTTGACGTTTTTGTGAATATTAAAGTATTGTTTACATTAAAGTATTGTTTACATTAAAGTTTTGCACGTATTAAAGTGTTGTTTTACATTCTCGTTGTATACAATACAACCTGACGGTCTTATTTCCATGTTACAATACCTTCCAACAAACCAGAAAGATGTTTAAGAGGCGTTAAGTTAAAACCTGACTGGAATCCTTTTTAAAAAATCTAGGTTCCAAGGGAATCGAACTCGTAACGTCCGGGCTGGAAGACAAGCGTCTTACTTAAGAAGATTCGGAGGTCGTCTTAATAAAGCATGCTTATTCAATATTTTTAGTAAACAGATTTTTTTTTAAACTTTCGTTCTTTTTTTAGATACATTTGTATCCTTTGACGTATGGGAACGAAACGGGGATATGGAATTAGATTGAGATGAGCCGAATAAGTGCTGCAGAAATACGTGTATTGATAAGATAACATGGAGCGAAAGTTTATGACAGAAAACGGAATAAAGTTATATGGGGGGAATGTGAACTTAACACTGACATGTTACGGATAGATTACGAATAAATGTTAATTTAAGGCCGATATGTTGAATAATATACAGAATAACACGCGAAGATGGTTTGGGAATGTACAACGAATGAAAGAAAAAAGGTTAACAAAACAGATATATGGTGGAAGTGTAAAAGTTATGCGTTTCAGAGGAAGATCAAGGAAAGTATGATTGGATTAAGTGAATGATATTATGAAAGAAGGAAACCTAAAATCGTAATTGTATGTGAAGTTATGAATGCATAAGAGACTAAGGATGTGTGCAGAGATAGGAAAGTCTGGGACTCTGTCCTCTCTGCCAACCACGACAGGAAATGGCGTGATGGTACGTATGTATGTGTATTATAAAATTGAAAAAATTATATCATGAATCATGCTTTTTTTACCAAATGTTTTTTTCTAAACGTGTTGAAATGCGGAGAAGTTCCCGTTTTATTAATCCAGCCTATACCTTCCTATCATCGCATTCAACTTAGTTTTTATTTTTTTTATTTTCGACATTAGTTTTTATCTATCAATAATAATGGGTTCGAATCCCGAGTTAGAACTGTCTTAAGGAGAAGCTGTTCTCTAAATAGTACTTTTTAAATTATCCTGTTATTGTTTATTATGAATTTCTATATTGGATAATCTTCGTATTACTTCAATATAACAGAAGACTTGCTCCATGGTTGACGTACTTAAAAAAAATTCATAATTTTCCATTATCTATCTTTCAATCTCCATTTTCTTCTCCTGACCATCCATGATAAAAAAAAAACAGCCATAAAAAACCTCAAAAATAATAAGTCTCCAGGACATGACGATATCCCTGGTGAGTTACTTAAGTACGGAGGAACTGAACTAACCGCTATGATCCATACCATCGTGGAGAAAACATGGGACTCAGAAACTGTACCAGACGATTGGAGGACTGGAATCATATGCCCACTCCACAAAAAGGGTGATACAATGCAATGTGCCAACTATCGAGGAATTACCCTACTGAATGCATCATATAAGGTCTTTGCCGGTGTCCTGTTCTCCAGATTGCTGCCATACGCTGAAAACCTGGTAGGCCAATATCAAAGCGGATTTCGTCCGGGGAGATCCACTGTAGATCAGATGTTCACTCTCCGTCAAATATTGGAAAAAACCCTAGAGTATAATGTCGATACACACCACCTCTTTATCGATTTCAAAGCTGCATATGACAGCATTAACCGCTCTCAACTCTATGCGGCCATGAAGGACTTGGGTATTCCTAACAAGCTCATAAGGATGGTTAGACTCACTATGAACCAATCACAATGTAGAGTCCGGATTCAGAATGATATCTCAGAACCATTTTACACAATGAATGGACTGCGTCAAGGAGACGCACTAGCTTGTCTACTTTTTAATATGGCTCTAGAGAAGTGTGTAAGAGAATCCGGAGTACAGACAAATGGGTCAATTTTCTACAAATCAAGCCAAATACTGGGCTACGCGGATGATATTGACATTATTGGTAGATCCCCACAAGCAATGATGGAGACATTTGTTCAGTTGGAGAGGGCCGCAAACAGAATGGGACTTCGCATCAACTCCGATAAGACCAAATATATGATAGCCACTAAAGCACCCCGTAATAACCAGACACCTACCACGATTAATATAAGTTCTCATACAATAGAACGTGTAAACACCTTCACCTACCTGGAATCCATAGTGACAAGTGTTAATGATGCATCTATCGAGATTAAACGTCGAATATTCATGGCAAATAGATGCTTCTTTGGTCTGAGAAAACACCTTATATCTCGGTTGTTGTCCAGAAGGACAAAACTTACCATTTATAAGACACTGCTACGACCTGTCCTCACATATGGGTCTGAATGCTGGGTATTGAGTAAGAAGAACGAATCTTCCCTTCTAATATTTGAAAGAAAAATACTCAGAAAAATATTCGGACCCATACAGGAAAATGGATCTTGGAGAGTGAGATATAATGAGGAGTTATACAGCATATACAAAGAGCCCAACATTATAAAATACATCAAAATTGGGAGGCTACGTTGGGCGGGGCATGTAGCAAGAATGGGAGAAGAGGAAATGCCTAACAAAGTACTCTTTTCCAAGCCCCAAGGAAGACGTAGCGTGGGCAGACCAAAGCTTAGGTGGATGGATGGGGTGCAGAATGATGCAAACGTGATTGGCATCAGGGGCTGGAGGAGTGCATCCCAGGATAGGGGGGAATGGCAACGACTGCTGGAGGAGGCCGGGGCCCACAATGGGCTGTAGTGCCATTGATGATGATGATGATGATGATGATGATGATGATGACCATCCATGATATTGTTATATTTGTATTTGTTTTTTTTTTAATTATGTATTTTTGGTATATCATAGTTTTTCTTTGCTTCAAAAAAACATGTAAAAACCACAATTTAAATAAAAAAAATTGTAAAACAAGTGTATGGTTGGTTGGAAGTGATCGTCACTTGACAATAAAACAATTACATAAATAATAAACGCACAGAAATAATGTGTCTCTAGCATATTTTTTCCACTAATACGCATGTGTGTAATTTCGGAATATATGATATATGTATTATACAACTTTACGATCAAATAATTTATAATTTATTTATTTGTTAACCAACTAGACTACGAACTTTGAATATTTGTAATGTTTTTGATCTGAAACCATGCGTTTATTTTTTATATCTGTTCTTTTTTTTGGTTTCGATGTTCACCTACAAAAAGCATTAAGCGTCAATGTACTCGTATTATATATGTCAAGTTTCCGACACAACTAACAATTATTTCGCTAAATGCCAGGTTCTACTTGTCGCCTTCAAAGGCAAGTTAATACGCTTTAAACTTTTATTTTCACTAATGTCCATTTAAAGAAATTAAAAAAAAATCAGTGTAAAGTAATTTTATGTTTTATTTATTTTATTATTATAATTTCCACGTAACCCTCTGTTGAAAAGTTTGAGATGCGCTAATCTAGCTACATAACCGCAGTAGCGAATATCACTCACTACGCCTACTTGAATGTACGTGGAAATAAGAACGGGAGCATAACAGAGCGAGAGTAAAATTGTATGGAGATAAGAAGTGGGTATAATACATTCATATAATGTGTGGAAGCCTACCCTTACGTCGCCATTATGTGAAAGTATGATGACAATAAAAACATAAACCGCTGATTAAGTAGGGTTAGCGGGATCTCTACATAAAGAATCATTTTATATTATGTTCAAATAAGTTAAATCTGAACAATAAAATTCCATAATAAGAATTTATGTTGAATGAATTCATTGAGTTCACTGTTCATATTTATAACGCAATGAAGAACAATTTAATTATATGGTCACCCAATACAATGAGATTGGAGAGAAGATTTTTCCAATTAATTGACATAAAGATGTTCAAAAAAATATATATTTGGTTAGATAACTTACCACAGGAAAACGAACTAGAAAAAAACCTTTATACATATTTCGATATGTGATAGTAACATATTCTGCTTTAGCTGTAGTGTTGTGTATGTGTTCATATATGTTACCATCATACATTTTTAAAGGCCTATCAAAACGTGTTGTCTCCAAGACGTTCCTAAAGCTACACACGCCTCCTATATATCTAACACAAAGAGCTTAACAATTCCATGACACAGGACCAACAATCTAAATTGATAATGTAGGCATAATGAAGTGTGTGTCAGAGATTGTCTATTGGCCTTTCCAGTTCACCGCTCCTCTTTTTTTACGTCGTCCTTCACTGTCTATGCAGTGAGACTCTGGAATCAGTTACAAACCAATATAAGACTAGCTCCGTCCTTGGCGTACTTTAAGAAGCGACAGATATACTCTAAATTTTTAGTCAGTAAAATAACGTGTTTCATTCCTGATTTTTTAATTTCCTTTCCACTCCACCATCCTTTCCTTTCCTTTTGATTGATGATATCTCACTTTATATAAAAAAGAATATTAGGGTGATTGTCCGTCTTTGTGGGGTTCGTGGGCATATGCTCACGTATGTGTTTATGGTTTTCGTAGGAATGGATAGCCGTTTGAATAATTTATGCGACCACGTAACTTGCTTCATTTACTTTTGTCTAGTTGGTTGAAAGAGATTGCCGCCTGGCAATAAGCCCGCCAGATTGTATTTGCAATAAAAGTGCAAAATAAATAAATAAAAATAACAATGGTGGCAGAGTAGGATTCCTCGACGCATCTTGATGTACGAGTATACTCGTGAATATTTCTTATGTCTTGTTTTGTATTTTCTACATAGAACAGGCAAGAAATATATTTATCACAACTTTACTGCGTTATTCGCAGAAAATGTCAAGTCAAGCGTTAAAATTAAATCATTCATACAATAACATGACAACAATCACTTAAGTTACTGTCACATTAATCAAATTATTTTAATTAGCAGAAATTACTAGGGAAATCCGAATGAATGTCAAGTTATGTTAATAAATTCTGAATGTTTGACATAGGTATTTTTTTAAACAACATTTCCTCGTTAAGATATCTTGTAGGTTTTAACTTTATTTGATTTTGTTGTATGTATGTATTGTTGATTTTATTTTGAAGGCATAATAGTTTTAAAGATATTTGAAAGAATTATTAAAAAAAATAGCTTGGAAAGTTTCAACTGTAGATGGTAATTCAATATTAATTTTTAAAAAATAAATATTTTTCTTTATGTGATCGTAGTCTGAAGAGGGAAGACTATAATAGTTTATTCAACTGTAATTCACATGACTATTTCTTTATTTTTTCTTGATGTTGATATACCATGGCCAATTGATTGTTCGACCCTTTGAGTCTGTATAACTATTCCATCCTGGAAATTAGTACTATTTTTTTAAGAAAACATAACTTATATCTGAATGGTTGAATTAAAATAGGCACTAAGTACCAAAAAAAAAAAAAACTAAGTATGCAGTTTCGTTCTATATGTCATATACTAGGTAAGTCCAGAAAGTAAGTGTACTGAACTTTTGTAGGTTACAATTTTTTTTATTTAAACAAAAAAAATACGTGGTTACCGTAGTACATATGTAAGCTATTTTTCGACATAGTCGCCATTCCTCTCAATGCAGGTGGTGAAGCGGGGTATCAACTTTTTGATGCCTTCCTCGAAGTAGTTTCCCGCCAACCCCTCCGTCCACTTCTCCCCCTCCTCCTTTACCTCCTCGTCGGTTGAAAACCTTTTTCCACCCATGTGCAGCTTCACGGAGGTAAAGAGATAGTAATCTGAAGGTGCTAGGTCAGGAGAATGCGCGGAATGGTTCAGGACATCCCATTTAAACGAGTCGAGCAGTTTCTTCGTGTGTGGTCTGGCATTGTCATGCAGCAGGCAAGACTCCCTTTGTCAGCATGCCTCCTCTTGTTCTGAATTGCCCTCCACAATTTTTTTAGGGTCTCACAGTATCATGCAGAGTTGATGGTCTCCCCTTGAGGCATATATTCAATTAAAATTATGCCTTGACAGTCTCAAAACAATTTCGTCAATTTCGTCAGTCACAATTGAAGGTCTTCAGCTCCTCTGATCATCATGCACAGACGTACGACCGTTTTTAAACTCGCGACACCACTTGTACAAACTCGTACGATTCATAGCTTTATCGCCATATGCAGTTTTCACCTCATTATAAACCTCAACCGGAGGTTTTCCCTTCCAAACGAGATAACGGATGACGCCGCGTATTTCACACTTGGCGCGAGATTGGATTTACATTTTTCACGAAACGTGTTGTCACGTCGACACTTCTCAACGTACTGATCTCGAACCGGTCTCGTTGCGGAGGGGAAGGGTCAGGATGCATGGAAGTGTAGCCAACATGTCGAAAAATAAAATCCATCCGGTCGTGAGAGCCTCAGTACACTTACTTTCTGGATACGCCTCGTATAATGAAACTGCATACTTAGTTTTTTTTGTTTTTTTTTGGTACATAGTGCCTATTTTAATTCAACCATTCATCTATAATAATATTTGTTGTGTACACTTAGATGAATACATAAGGTGATAATGTATGATAAAATGAGGAATTAATTGATTTGAGATGACTGTGAATTTAAGATCGACGTATTGTATAAGATGAAGAAAAGTCCTCTGAGATGATTTTATAACGTGGAAAACATGCAAATGTGAATAGAATGCTTAGTAGAAAGGACCAAAAAAGGATTGTTATTGAGTTAATTAAATGATGCTTTGAAAGAAAGAAAAGGGAAAAGGTAAATTGTAGAAGCAGTGTGAGAATGTATATGGATTTGAAAGAGGCAATATACGTGTATCGAGATAGAAAAGGCAGTCCCTCTCTGCCTACCCTAGCAGTGAAACAGTATGCTGGTGTATAAATATACGTTACAATGTTGATTCTATGAAAAAAATATTTATTGCTACATTTTACTTAAATTTGTTTTACATTATTTTTTAGATAATTTTGTAACACGTTGTCTTCCGATCATAACGATTGTTTCAAAAGATCATAACAATTGCTTCAACGATTGCTTTGTGACACGTTGTCTTCCGATCATAACTTCCTTACTATCGCAACAGAAAATGAGAGACGTTCAGAGACTTCAATTTTGCAGGGTGGCATCTTGCTATCTAACATATGAAATACAATGCATAATAAATTATGATTAAAATCAGCCCGGAAGTGAGTTCGCCAGAAATTGAACCTTGGGTGCCGTCTTAATTAGCATGAATGGTATCCGTTAGACGACGGCCACCAAGTTATACTTATATTTCAATTTCACCCTTAATGTACGTATGTTAAATATCTATTTTTCTTTATTTTATGTTATTTGTGAAAAAATAAAATGAATGTTTATTTATAAGTTCTAAACTTTTAATTATTATATTTATGACATATTTATTTATAGTTGTATAATGCCACAACAAATTCTTGATTGGTGAACGGCAAAAAATGTGACAAAGCTGAATATTTTCTCAATTGTTGATACTCATATAAATAGGACACTTCTTGATGGATATTCAAACATGTGTAGGTATTTTGCTTCATTTAACGGCCATCATGATATTTATAAATTGTATGTGCATTTACACCCCGAAAATGTGACAAAATTGAATATTTTCTTAATTGTTGATACTCATATAAATAGGACACTTCTTGATGGATATTCAAACATGTGTAGGTATTTTGCTTCATTTAACGGCCATCATGATATTTATAAATTGTATGTGCATTTACACCCCGAAAATGTGACAAAGTTGAATATTTTCTTAATTGTTGATACTCATATAAATAGGACACTTCTTGATGGATATTCAAACATGTGTAGGTATTTTGCTTCATTTAACAACCATCATGATATTTATAAATTGTATGTGCATTTACACCCCGAAAATGTGACAAAGTTGAATATTTTCTTAATTGTTGATACTCATATAAATAGGACACTTCTTGATGGATATTCAAACATGTGTAGGTATTTTGCTTCATTTAACGGCCATCATGATATTTATAAATTGTATGTGCATTTACACCCCGAAAATGTGACAAAGTAGAATATTTTCTTAATTGTTGATACTCATATAAATAGGACACTTCTTGATGGATATTCAAACATGTGTAAGTATTTTGCTTCATTTAACAACCATCATGATATTTATAAATTGTATGTGCATTTACACCCCGAAAATGTGACAAAGTTGAATATTTTCTTAATTGTTGATACTCATATAAATAGGACACTTCTTGATGGATATTCAAACATGTGTAGGTATTTTGCTTCATTTAACGGCCATCATGATATTTATAAATTGTATGTGCATTTACACCCCGAATATGTGACAAAGTTGAATATTTTCTTAATTGTTGATACTCATATAAATAGGACACTTCTTGATGGATTTTCAAACATGTGTAGGTATTTTGCTTCATTTAACAACCATCATGATATTTATAAATTGTATGTGCATTTACACCCCGAAAATGTGACAAAGTTGAATATTTTCGTATAAATAGGACACTTCATATAAATAGGACACTTCTTGATGGATATTCAAACATGTGTAGGTATTTTGCTTCATTTAACAACCATCATGATATTTATAAATTGTATGTGCATTAACACCCCGAAAATGTGACAAAATTGAATATTTTCTGAATTGTTGATACTCATATAAATAGGACACTTCTTGATGGATATTCAAACATGTGTAGGTATTTTGCTTCATTTAACGGCCATCATGATATTTATAAATTGTATGTGCATTTACACCCCGAAAATGTGACAAAGTTGAATATTTTCTTAATTGTTGATACTCATATAAATAGGACACTTCTTGATGGATATTCAAACATGTGTAGGTATTTTGCTTCATTTAACGGCCATCATGATATTTATAAATTGTATGTGCATTTACACCCCGAAAATGTGACAAAGTTGAATATTTTCTTAATTGTTGATACTCATATAAATAGGACACTTCTTGATGGATATTCAAACATGTGTAAGTATTTTGCTTCATTTAACAACCATCATGATATTTATAAATTGTATGTGCATTTACACCCCGAAAATGTGACAAAGTTGAATATTTTCTTAATTGTTGATACTCATATAAATAGGACACTTCTTGATGGATATTCAAACATGTGTAGGTATTTTGCTTCATTTAACGGCCATCATGATATTTATAAATTTTATGTGCATTTACACCCCGAAAATGTGACAAAGTTGAATATTTTCTTAATTGTTGATACTCATATAAATAGGACACTTCTTGATGGATATTCAAACATGTGTAGGTATTTTGCTTCATTTAACGGCCATCATGATATTTATAAATTGTATGTGCATTTACACCCCGAAAATGTGACAAAGTTGAATATTTTCTGAATTGTTGATACTCATATAAATAGGACACTTCTTGATGGATATTCAAACATGTGTAGGTATTTTGCTTCATTTAACAGCCATCATGATATTTATAAATTGTATGTGCATTTACACCCCGAAAATGTGACAAAGTTGAATATTTTCTTAATTGTTGATACTCATATAAATAGGACACTTCTTGATGGATATTCAAACATGTGTAGGTATTTTGCTTCATTTAACAGCCATCATGATATTTATAAATTGTATGTGCATTTACACCCCGAAAATGTGACAAAGTTGAATATTTTCGTATAAATAGGACACTTCATATATATAGGACACTTCTTGATGGATATTCAAACATGTGTAGGTATTTTGCTTCATTTAACAACCATCATGATATTTATAAATTGTATGTGCATTTACACCCCGAAAATGTGACAAAGTTGAATATTTTCTTAATTGTTGATACTCATATAAATAGGACACTTCTTGATGGATATTCAAACATGTGTAGGTATTTTGCTTCATTTAACAGCCATCATGATATTTATAAATTGTATGTGCATTTACACCCCGAAAATGTGACAAAATTGAATATTTTCTTAATTGTTGATACTCATATAAATAGGACACTTCTTGATGGATATTCAAACATGTGTAGGTATTTTGCTTCATTTAACAGCCATCATGATATTTATAAATTGTATGTGCATTTACACCCCGAAAATGTGACAAAGTTGAATATTTTCTTAATTGTTGATACTCATATAAATAGGACACTTCTTGATGGATATTCAAACATGTGTAGGTATTTTGCTTCATTTAACAGCCATCATGATATTTATAAATTGTATGTGCATTTACACGCCGAAAATGTGACAAAGTTGAATATTTTCTTAATTGTTGATACTCATATAAATAGGACACTTCTTGATGGATATTCAAACATGTGTAGGTTTTTTGCTTCATTTAACAGCCATCATGATATTTATAAATTGTATGTGCATTTACACCCCTAAATTATTTTGAAATACGTAAATTCAATAAAAAATGTCGAACTTATTAAAATTGTTTCTTATGCATACTAAAAAATGTCCATTTTTATTTCCCTTACACCTACTTAGAAGGTGTTTATTGAATTTGCCCCTTTATTTACTTACGCAGATCCTTTTTTTTTCTTAACATTCCCTTATACTCATATACCAGAAAATTGATGGTCAAAAGAGGTCGGTTTTTATTCAAATTTTATGTAAATCTATATCGTAAGTTTGATAAATACTTTTCATTTTATAACAATATTTTTTTTACTAGTTTTCCGATTTATATTTTCTCAATATTTACCGAAAGATTAGTAACAAGTGATAATTCATAAAATAATTTATATATATTAGATTTATTTTCATTCTGTATTGAAATTGAAAATAAACATACATTTTTAAATTGTAACTCAATAAACATAACTTGTTTAAAATTTCATATTTAAATTACAAAATTTAAAACAGTTATAAACTTACATGATCATCAAACTGCTAGTGTTGTGTGTATCCACCTGGGAAATAAAAATATTTTTAGAAAAAAATGAATTAAATAAATCATATAAAACCGTTTCATGAAATAATTATAATAATCATTGCAGTTTCAAGTATTACTTTTTTTTTATCTGGCGATTGCTTTTAAAATTCAATAGATTTAAATGTTACCCTGGATATTTAAATAATTAAATCTTATAAAATGTTTTTATAAACACATATTCTTTTAGAGAAAATATTAGATTTTTTCTTACCTTAAAAAGGTTAAACGTAATCGTTTAAACTCCTTTTCAAATAAGGTGTTGTTTACTCCGAAAGTGTTTTTACTTATTTTCACGATATGTTGATGAAATCTGAAGAGCAATTTCAATTTAATAAATATTTTCTTTACGCTTTTTATGTTATATTCACCCTGAGGCGTAAGGGGAGAAACCCTTAGAAAACTTGGTAAGTAGGCATAAAAGTATTAAATTTATGTTTCCTAATACATTTTTATATGATTTATGCAGATTCAGAAGGGGTGAAATCAGGACCGTGCTTATTTATGTGTAATGTGTGCGGCACGCACAAACTCCTTATTTCAAGAGGAGCCATTAAAAAATCTAATTTTTATTAAATATTCATTAATACAAATGTAAGGCATCAAAAATCGTGTAAATTTTGGGGACAGCATACAAAACGATCTCTACATTTTTCTCATGCAAAACAGCCTCAGAATAATTAAGGTATAAAAATAGATAGCAAGTAGGTACGACCATTAAATAAGGTACTTTACTGCATCTCCATATATTTATAAACATTTGTATAAGAAAACCGCTACCAAGTAAAGACGAACTACAAAGAAACCTTTGTAGATCTTCCGATATGTGAAGAAAAGTTATTGACAGCCGCGCGGTAACGCACTGGACTTTCATGCGGAAGATTGATGGTTCAAACCCTCCGCTGTGCTCCTTTCCCCAAATAACGCAGGCATTTTTTCCGCCTAGTATTCAAAATTATAAGGATACCTATGACTCAGGTCATATCTATTAATAAAAAAAAAACAGAAAAAAAATGTCAATATGCTCCAATCGTTTCACTTTGATGTGCCATCGGATCCGTTGAGTTTGCTGGTGTACAACGGTTCACACACTTAAAGGAAAAAGAAAAAAAGAACGATTCGACTTTAAAGATTTCCTCTGTGTTATTTAATACTACGAGCATAACATATGAAATACTATTATATGAATATTGAATACAATATAATATATGTTAAAGAAGTTATAAATTGCATGAAAGAGAAAAAAAGACAATTTATTTCTATATGCGTAGAAATGGCGAATCAAAAAATTTTATTTCTTCTTATTCATAAAACAAGTACACAAGTCAGAAGTACAAAGTTTGTGTGAAAGAGATAGTCCATAGAAAGCGTGGCTGGATAAAATATACCAGTTTTTAAAAGAAGATAAAGACAGAAGTATGAATAAAAGAAGAATGTGTATGACGAGATATATGAATAGGAGGAGGGGAAATTTGTGTGCTTGGATAGAAAAATTTGAAGATCTGTTTTCTCTGCCTAGCTCACAAGACACATGGCGTGATGATATGTGTGCATGTAATAAAACGAAGAGAAATTAATACAACCCTTTTCATGGAGAAAGTGATTATTTTGAATTCTTATAAAAAGTTTTTAACAAGAACGGTAACCAAACCAATGTTCATACATAGGCACCAATATCTTTAGGGAGGCCCTGGGTGTAGGACGTATTTACGGCCTAGGAAGCACCCACGTATTTCCCATACTCAGGTAGGCAAACACCAGCACGAGAGGAAAGGGTTCCACTTGATGGAGCGTCTGGAGAGGCAGGTCTTGTAACGACCGACGTTGCTTTAGCGGCTTGTAAAAGGAAAAATATGTATAAAAAAATCTATTTTACAGGAATATTAATAACTCAAATCATAAAATGAGATTACTGCGAATTCTGGAGGTGGAATCTAACTTATCTGTTGAGCCCAAAGAATGTTCGTATTTTTTTATAAAAGAAAAGACTTTTGTAGTTTAAAAATGAATTTTTTTACTCAATGTCATTGCAACAAGAGGATTTGTAATATATTTATTCATCTCTTTTGTGTTGATAGCAAAAAACTAGACTGCCTAAGACTTTTTGTATGTAGTCCAAGACTGTGAGAAATTCTAGGGTCTAATCCAGGTCGATCCAATAGGTTGGGATATTATAATAGAGGTTTGACCGTTTATGTTCTTGTTGCACGATATGGTCTACCTCTAAGTTTACGACATGGAGGTGGCGTGAGAAGCTTTAGGAAGCCCTTGAAAACAACTCTTTTTGAAAGGCTTTATCAAAATATTTTATGGTAAATGAACACTACACACATACTCGTACATACACTAAACCTAAAGCCGGATGTGTTATTATCATATATCGGAAGATCTACAAAGGTTTCTTTGTAGGTCATCTTATTTTGTGAAGTTTTTGCGGTTTTCTTACCAAATATATATTTCTGAATACATGCAGATGCGGGAAAGTACTTTATTTAATGGCCGCAGCTACTTCATTCCTGTACTACTCAACTTATATAGATTTATTTTGTAACGTTTTTAATTTTCCTATAATGGTGGATTTGAGTTAAAGCTTATTTGAAAAGAGTTTGCTCTAAAAGGCACTATATAAATAGTAATTTTATTATTATTATTACTACTCAAGGACACTTAAATCTCTCATAATGCAGGAAGATGAAAAACATTATTTTGATAAATTCTTACAGAAAATTATATTTTAATGAACAGAGAAATTTGAGAAATGTATGAGCAGAAATTTGAGAAATGTATGGACAGAAAAAATTGTTTCAAATTATTTATTTAAGGATACGTTATCTGCCAAAATAATCAATTCCTCATTTGCACGAGTCGTCGAGTCAAAAATATAAGTATTAAACCGAGTGATTTGGTTTAAACATCGGTGATAACTGTCAAATTCTTCCAAATTACTTTTAAAAATAATCGATTGTAAAATTAGGTATATATAAGACATTCGAAGATCAGATTTGCATTGAATAATAACGAAGAATATTTATTTACTCTATTCGCAATACAGCTTTAATCCTATTTTATTGAATTTTTTGTCATTTCCTTCGATACACAGATATTTCAATAAAAATATTGTTCTTTCCAGCCTCCCTACTCTTAGAAGAAAACTTTCCTTTACTTTTGACAATGTGATATGAAATATGTCAATATCAGAAGAGATACCGTCGTTCCAATCGGCATAACGACTGGGAAACTTGTTTTTGCATGAGTGATTGAGAACAGTTCCTGCCGACGCAGTCTAATATTAATACTAAAGTTAAGAACATTTGATTCGAATCTTTTTATTCATGTTGGACAAGTCACAAATCTACAAATAAGCTTGACTACGCATACAAAGATTTGAATTTCGAATCTTTTTATTCATGCTGGACAAGTCACAAATCTACAAATAAGCTTGACTACGCATACAAAGATTTGAATTTCGAATCTTTTTCTTCATGTTGGACAAGTCACAAATCTACAAACAAGCTTGACTACGCATACAAAGATTTGAATTTCGAATCTTTTTATTCATGTTGGACAAGTCACAACTCTTTAAACAAGCTTGACTACGTATACAAAGTTCCGAATTTCGTATGCTTTATAGTCAAGTATGCCTTGTAGAAACCGAGTAGGATTAAGTCATGGATATATACCATACTTACTCATACAGAGATGTTACAAATGGTTTTTCTGCACCTTCTCCACATTTCCCCTCCGCGGACTCTAATCACAACAATTATTTTCTATTGTGGTTTACTACAAACCACTAGATAAAATAACGTTTAGAGCACCGTTTTCAATAGTTTTCGGGTTTCTAATATCAAAGAAATTTAAAATATCAATATTTAACACCGCAACACTTTTCCTTAATTTTATGTTGACCTGGAAGTAAAGATATTTGACTAACCTTTTTTTTCTACAAACCCTTTAATAACCTGTAGTTATCAATTCAATCCGTATATACTTGTATGGACTGTTCTTGAAGTATATCAAAATGGCATATACCTATTTTTACAATTTTATATGATTATATGCAACCCTTCGGATTGTCCAGAAAGTAGTTCGTTTTTCTCGATAGATGTCGTTAGGAGAAAATGTTCGTTGCTAACTTCAATTCAAATATACTATACTGAGTGCATTTTATTATGCAAAGTAAAAGTAAAGTGCATTTTTTCGAGCATTGTATACCCAAATTGCTAGAGTGCTTTTATGGCAACATTGTGACGATGAAACAATTAGTTGTTTTTTTTTTCGGTTTTGATTTTTTTTACTACTGCAAAGGAAAAATCGCAGTACACAAACCCAAAAAATAGATGTACAGTGCATGGCGATGAAGCAGTAAGCAATCGCATATACAACGTCAAAGATGGTTTAAAAAAATTATGTGTAAAAACTAACGTCTCGACCAAAATACAGAGAGTGATAATTGGTCTATTATTTATTTCCTCGTGTTTTATCAACAATTTGATCCAATAGTAGAATCTAGTTAAAAAAACATATTTAACAAAATTTTGCCAAACTCCACAACTATTAAAGAGAATTTTTATCTTTCTCGAAAAATAGAACACTCTTAAGCATGTTCTTAAAAAGAAAGTAGGTTTTCGAAATTTGTTAATGTACTTTACGGGTTAAATATTATTGTTGAACAAAATGAAAATAATATTCAAGTATTGCTGCCATTTTTGGTGCAATGCGCAGCCCAGATAAGAGAATACCTCCTTGCAGACTTATGTAAGTGGCTGGCAGAGTCTCGTTAATGCCATACCAGAACCGGTAGACGGGCGGGCGGACACTCCAAACACAGACTCGCAGCAACCCCCGGCTGCTTTAAGGGCTATACAACGCTCTACATTGCTTGAAGTGGCCTGGCCTCTAGATCCCGACTAGAATCACCGTGATATTTCACTGGGTATAATATGATCACTGCATACAAATTTGTATTATCTGAATGCTTATTTCTTAAACCTTATTTTATATTAGACGGTCTTTTGAAATTTATTTTTTTCAATATTTACAGAATTTTAACATAATAAAACGGCAAAAAAAGTATTCCAAGTTATAAAATTAAAAAAGAATGAAACCTCATATAGATAAAAATCATTCAATGAATATGATATATGATTCTGTAATTTTTTGGGTTCATAATGGTATCTTGGTCCCAAGATTAGAACATGCAAGCAAAACTTGGGCGTGGTAAAAAAATTATGGAAGTAAGATACATAGTATGTGATAGAAATTAGAGCATTTCATAGAATGTGTAGAATAACATTTTTTAATAGAATAAGAAATGAAGATTGAGGAAAGAATATGCAGTGTTTAAAATAAAAAAAAGAAGTTTTGATGTGATTGTACCCCAATAAAATAATTCATGCTTTAAAATTTGCAATATATTATTTATAAGTTATATAGACGAAAAGAAAATTTCTGGAATAAATAGAAAAAAGTGTCATAATCAAAGGATTAAAATTCTGAAAAAAAAAGTGTGAAAAGTATTTATAATAGAGAATCATACATGACGACGTACGTACATACACTTGTATAGACGTGACGAATAATATTAATCATTCGTAATTTCAGAAATTAAATAAATCATTTACTTGTCAATTCAGAAATTAGTTAAGACGTTTGCTTCAATTTTGCCAATTGTAAGTAGTACTTATAGGAGTCAATAGTTTGGTTTGGTAATAACAGTTCATAGTACACGATATCTTTCCAATCCCACCAGATACACCGCATGACCTTGGCTTAAGCTCTAAGTCGGAACTCGAAACTTTTTGGAATCATAATAAACAATAAAATGAAGATGTTCATTATTTTCTGACATATTAAAAATTTCGCAAAAACTGCTAGAGCCAACCGATTACAACAAAATTTAATTTAAACAGGCGTAAAATATCTTCTTCCAAATGCCATGTAATATTTTTGTGTACAAAGTTGGTAACAGGTCAAAAAGGCGAAGACACACCTCCCAACAGAGAAAACATAATGAATATATGTTACTACCATATATTTATAATAATAATACATTAAAACAAACATTACGACTCGTATCTTTAGTTTTTTCAGTAATCTATCGAACTTTCAAGTATTTAATTCAGAATCAGTTTACTTATATGGTGAAAATTTCCCATGAGCATTTAAACCCGTTAATACCATCAACTACAAAAGTGAGAATTTGGTGAAAACTCTAATTACCTTTTAATAGAATTTAAAACATTGATAATGTCCTATTTGTGTAAGTATTTGAAAACTCTATAAGTATTTGAAAAAATCTATAAGTATTTGAAAACTTAATTAAGGGAAAGTTAATTTTATTAGAGGAAACTATACTTAATTAGGGGAAAGTATACTTTAAAATTGAAAAGTTAAACAACATTAATTTATAAAGCAACGGAATTCCGAAAAGGTTAAATTACAGCTGTGTATTTAAAACAATATTTAAACCCTTAAATGGATGGGCGCAATATTATATGACCAAACTATAAACATTGAAGACGTGTTCTCTGGAATACGTAATACATTTAGATCTGCTAGATCTCAGAGCGGATATAGCTTGGTTAAGATGTACAATTCAAACATAGCAAGTAACCTTAACCAGACTTTCTAAGTGAATTAAAGATGCTATGTACATTTTTAGTTTTGAAAGATGCTATGTACATTTTTAGTTTTGAAAGATGCTATGTACATTTTTAGTTTTGAAAGATGCTATGTACATTTTTAGTTTTGAAAGATGCTATGTACATTTTTATATTTAATTATTTGTACATGTTTATGGAAGTTACATATCAACTGCCTTTTTATTAATTTTTTTTTGCTATGTAGCTACATAGTTTACATGTATAAGGGTGTGGACTAAAAAATGTTTGACATCCTCGCAGGCCTCGCCCTCCTACTAATTGAAGTGTTTCTCGATTGTGAAGTTTCTCTCTCAAATGTATTTTTTCCATTATCTTAACATATATGTTAAATAACAGAATGCAGATCAATAAACTACATTACTTTCAACAAACTTGTTCCTTATTAATTTATTTATATCATAACAGAGACCACCTTAAATTTTTCAAGAAGTGCAAAAACGCAGCTAATGGCAAAAGTTAAGTTTTGAGAAAACAGCACTTTTATGTTTTTCATTGCTGCTTAAAAATGTCGTCATTCATAAACAAAAAAGCAGTAAAATGTGATTCATAAGCAAAAACGCAGCAAACGCATAGGCACTTGCTGTCTTTTTGCTTATGAATCACATTTTATTGTTTTTTTGCTTAGAAAACCCTAGTATTTTGTAAAATTAAAAAAGAAATTATGTCGATTTTTGTGTTGAAATAAATGGTTTTCTCTATTTTTTTTTATAGGTTATGGTTTAGAATTTGATATGAAATATTGCCTCATACTTAGTTAAATTTCTGATTTTTTTCCCGTTAGCTGCGTTTTTGCTTATGACGGCAGAAAAGCATACAATTATACTTTATATATTTAGTACGTCTTAGCTCTTTCGTTCACTTACACACAAGATAAGCTAAAATATGTTAGTTTTATTAAATAAAAGATAAAATATTAATATATATATTTTTAACTTTGTGATAAACACAATTTAATTCACTCACAAATGTAAGCAATATTTTGAAATTCGCATGAAAGGTTTTCATTCGAGCACAGTTAAAAAAAATTACAGTTAGAAAAAAAACGTAATTGTCGATTACTTCACACCGAAAATTTCATCTTCAAGTCGACTGTAAATAATCCGTTTCATAAAATTTCCAACGATTTTGAAACTTGTCCAAAACGAAAACAAGTTTCCGCCCTGTTTCACGTATTACGTCTCGTGCGATTTTCCGAAACTTTGTATTTATTTGAAAATAGTTCCGTTTCTATTTTGACTCCTGCCCCGTAAAACGATTTTGTCGCATGGGAGAAAAAACTAATAGCAAAAGTCTAGCCATTATTTTAAAAGAATATGCAGCAAACGAAACATTATTTCAATTTTCCAGTGCATATATTCCCAGCTGTAATTTAAGATAAATTCCTGAGTTAAATTTAAATGTTTTTAAATTGAACTGCCCGTTCTTTAAGATCACGTAGAATACTACTTATCTCCTTTTCTAATAGGATGTTTTGCAAAAATGCACTGTATATTAAAATACGAGTATGGTTGTTGGTCGCAAAAATGTTTTTCACAGGAATATATCCCAAAAATAGACAAGATTTCGATAGTGAAGAAAAAAGTTCATGTCACCTATAAGCGAGTCTAACATGAGTCGGTAACTGATTCCAGAGTCTCACTACATAGATAGTCAATGATGACGTAAAAAAGAAGAGTAGCTAATTGCGAACGCCAATAAATAATCTCTTCTTGAGCGTAGTTCAAGTCCATGATCAAATAAATGCTGAATATTTTCCGCATTATACGAGAGGGTTGCGAAACAGTTAAGGATGTTACTTATTCGTATATTTCTCACATTCAGCTCTTGCTGATATGAAGTGATGTGATCGTACTTTCTCAGGTTAAAAATAAATCGCAGACAAACTTTTCAAGACACCGTAGTTTGACCAACTGTTTCTCCGTAATAACAAAATAACAGACGTCCGCGTAGTCAAAAGTCGAAAATACCAGATATTAAACTAGCATAATTTTGGTTTTACTAGGCAGGAATATTTGTCACACTTCAAGGGAATTAAGACTGAAAAAGATCAATTATTTGGTTTCACTATGAGAAAGTAGTAATTATCAACAATTCTATGTGTTCAACTCTTTTATTAAATGGTATGATAGAGTAATCGAGTTATATTGAAAGAAGTAAGTTAACAGCAAATTTGATAAATTTTTATTTGACAAGATGTTACTTGATAAGTGGTTATTTGACAAGATTAAACGATATTTTTATTTAACTAAATTAAATTTGTATATTGTCGATTCAAGTACTTTTTCATAACGCTTAAATGATAAAAATAAAGCCTAAACTTACACTTTTAGGGATGAAACAAGATATAGAAAAGCTCATTCGGCGAATATTGTCTCAGAAGTTAAGCATCTCGTCAAATCTAAAATTGCAATAAACATTGTTCAAAACTCAATTACAAATAAATGGATACTTAAAAGAAGATTTCACAAAGAAACGTTATTTTTATGACCAAGTCTAGGTATTCTCTTAAAGAGACATCCTTTTATTTCCTGGAAGAAACTTTTGCAATGAAAGAAAACTAAGAGTATAATAATAGTGAGGTAGTTGACATTATTTACAGAGAAGGCGCTTTAACAATACCACAAGAAGGTCTTGTAATTTATCTTGGATGGATCGTTCATGTCAACAGTCTGCTCCGAACCAATGTTTCTTCAGTATGACTTGCAGCGCTACTTCCTTTTATGAGTCTCTAAAGAAGCAATTCAATACAAAAAGCATTTCTAAGTGTCGTTTCGTTTAAAGTTAAGGAATTTTCTTTGAAAGTCTCCCTTTGTGAGAAAGGAAGAAAGTTCCACTGGCGCAGAGGAGCATTTAAATTCACCAGAACATTACAAGAATGAACGTAAAAAGTAACTTAAACCAAATTACTTTTCAACAAGAATGAGATACCCGTAAAATACATTGTTCTCCCAATCCTATACCAAAAAATTATGAGGTAATTTAATACTTTTATAAAGGCATTGTATTTGTTCAAATGATTTTACTTAACCCTTTCAGTCTCATTTTTTTATATAAAAACATTTTTATTTTTATTACATTAGTTTTTAGATTGTCGACAATATACCTTCGAGAAGTCCTACGATTATTGGGATGCATTGCTCATGGCTAAAGTTGCGGTTACTGGAAGCGTAAAAAGACGACACAGAAGAAGAGTCCCAATGTACTGGACTGACCAAATGAGAGACGCAACTGGACTACCTTTAAGAACTGCCCTTCGAACCGCAAAGTACAGAGCTGGATGGAGAAGAGTTCTCAGAAGCTTATTATGGTAGTCATCGTGGCTCAGCCATGAGCTACATGACATAATGGTTAGTAGTAATTTTTTATTGTAGATAATAAAATAAAGTGGACTTATTGCTATATGATAATATCTTCCAGCCAATCAGAAAGTTATTCAACAAACCTTAATTCTTAACACTCAGTTGTGGGCGCACAGGCGACATGTACGAGTATACTATACTTTAACTCAATTATCGACTGACCGATAACGTATTTATTATTTCTTTAAATGTTAAATTTGATATGCAGCGCATACGTTTGCTTTAAGTTTTAACTTTCATTTCATTTTTACAATAATATTTTAAATATTATGCAATTAAATTAATGCTGCTGCAAACACATACATGTGTTAAATTGGAGTGGTAAAACCAGACTGGTACCCTTTGAAAAATCTGAATACCAACGGAAATCGAACCCGTAACCCCCGGATTGATAGACAAGCGTTTTATTTAAAAGGTCAAGGAGGTCCACTTGTTTCATATTTTTTAGTGTCATAAATCAAAATTAATATTTCTTTATTAATGTTCATTAAATGTTTAATACTGGAACGCTAAGGAATAAAAGAAAAAAGGCCATATTTGTATTATTTACGTTATGTAAAAAAACTTCTATTAACATAATCAACTTCCATTTCATGAACCCAAAAATTACTTACGTCATTGCAGTTGTGATTATTTTAGATGCCCTATTTTTGGATAGATATATTATTGAGAGCAAACCCCACTCGCGCACGGAATTACTTTATTAATTTAATTTTCGGGGAGAAATATTTTCCATGATTCGATTATGAATTGAGTTTTTTTTAATATATTATATATGGACGTTAGTAACCTGTTTCACATGAAAATATAAGCATTTAAGTTTTTTAGTTTTGTTTTTAGTACCCTTCAATTATTGGGATTTTTTACGTATTTTACGTATGTGTGATGTATGATGTACATATAATGTTTTCTTATTATAAATGATAATCCAAAACAGAATTTTAACCATTTCGTTGATGTATGTAAGTTAAACGTGGATGTCGAGAAACGAGTAGAAAGTGTTGTAAAAAGACCAAAAAAGTGTGATTTTATAAAGTGAATTTTATTTTAAAGGGAGAGAAAAGTAAAAACGCAGAGAAATCGTGCGAGCCGTGTGTAAAAATGTATGGAAAAGGCGAAATATGTGTATCGAGATAGGAAAGGCTGAAGTTCTGTCGTCTCTACTTATCCTAGGAGGGAAACAGCGTGATGGTATATAAAATGTATGTTTGCTATTAAATAGAAGATTACTCTCGAAATTTTTATTAAATTAAAATAGAGCAAAAAAAAAGGCGGATCCCCGTATTTTTATTTTCTCGAGAGAACTTTCAGATGATCTGAAAATAACAACTGGCAACATTAAGATATTTTATAGAAGCATTGGGTAAAAAGCTAAAATAAAGAAAAATGCATTGGTTTTTAACTATTTTTACAGTTTAGAAATAAAATTTCTCGTATGATGAATTTTTATTTTTGAGACTGCATTGTGTTTACGTTAGACTCAAAGGGTTAAGAGTTACAATAACAATGGTGATTTTTTTTTTTCATTTTTAGTTTTGCTTTATTTAAAATTAAGGTTTTTAATTTGTAATGACTTAGATTTCACGATACATTTTATTAAAAACAAAACGAAAATCGAACCATCAGGCCTCGGGCACACAGGTAGGAGTCTCGATTGGTGCTTTGAGCTACGCTGCGAGTTAGGTGACATATCCTAGCGAACCAGCGCACCCCATACTATCGCAATGGCTACACTGCACGCTTCGCGTCACGCTACGTGACTATTATATAGTCAGCTAGTAGCGTAGCTCTAAGCACCAAGCGAGGCTCCTACCTGTGTGGTGGAGGCCTTACTTGTTGGAAGATACTAACTTGGCTATGGAGGTCTCAGTTATGGTTAGGCAAATTAAAATCAGTTTTTTTCTTTGCTTGACTCATTTCCCAACACATCATTAGTTTTCAAAATTGCAATATAATTTTGTTGTTTCAATGAAGATAAATGATTGTATATGTCCTATTTTAACATCTCGATTTTAGAAAGATTTTATTTTTTACATCATTAAGAAAACAAACAAGATTTTTAAAAATTGTAAGAAGTGTCAAAACATTAAAAGTTTAACGAATATTTTTAATGAAGTTGTTCAGAAGGTTCCTTTACCGGTATTTCCCCAATCTTAGGTCAAGACTAAGTGGCTGGTTATTTCATTTTAACGTAAGTCTCTTTTTGTTATTTTCCCAATAATATCGTATTCTTGTTACCCTTGAGAAAGATTTAATTTTTATTTAAGTCTTATCATATATTGGTAATTGAATGTTATTATTATTGGTTTACTTTTCATATTTTACTACACATTGGTATTTTTATGCATCATATTTTAGAAGATGTGTGTATCCGGAATTTTTCCTTTTTTTTTTAAGTTGTTTATACTCGTACGTTGTTAATACTCGTTAATACTCTTTTATTTTATATGTAACTGAAATATAATTAATACATTCAAATGTTGTGTATTTGGTCAATAAATTAATAATTACAAAAATATTTATGAAAAATTTAATTACATCGCTATCTCAGTTTATAAAATGATGGATAGTTATCGATTTTCCGTAAAAGTACTTAAAAAAATATAATTTTTTGAAATTATAATTTTGCCAGCGAAGTTTTAATTACGAAGCAGTCATAAATCTTTTTCTTCAAACGGCGTTAGTAGAAAATTTAATTCCAAATATTAAAAGATACATTCGCCATTGTTCATTTAACGTGGGCCTAAATCACCAAATAATATTAAATCGTTGTATCCCTTTTCCAGTTGCTCTTGTCATGATCCATACAATTTTGCAACATTTGTGTGAAGCATGCGATAACACTTATTTATTTCATCCACGATCAATAGAAAATGCTTCAAATTTTTATGCTGTATACGAATGAAGTTAATTGAATATATGGTCGTATCATGTCTAGAGGACATAAATTAGATTTTTAATCAAATATATAAGTTGCCCAAAAATGGCTCAGTATTTGGAAAATTTGAAAACTTTTTATTTTTTACTTTTTTTATGTTTATTCCACACTTTGAACACATTTGAGAAATTTCACCACAACATTTGAGCCGATATAAGAGAAAACACTTACTCATGGAATTTATTTGCAAACAGCTCGAATAAAACACCGAAAAAACTGGGGGCATTTGTGTGTTGTTATTTTTCAAAATTACTTTTAAAGATCTATGATATATTTTTTTATTTTTTAAAGTTATATATTATATATATTATACGTCCTTCTATTTTTTATAGTCGTAGTTTCTAAAAAAACGATTGATGGACCTAAAAAATCACTCAAAAGCGTAATAATGCTTTATAAATTCTCACACTAGATAATGTTGGTAAATATTTAAAAAAAAAAATCAAATATTAGTCTTTATTAATTTTTTTAACAAAATACACGCCCGTGAAATTTTTAGTCCACCTCTTGCATTGATCGATTTGTTTATTTAAAATAGTAAAAAATATTTCGTTCCAGCACATGAACTTAAACAATATCAGCATTGCAATCGAATTTATTACTTTTGCGAACTGATTGACGGGAGACAGTGCAAGAATCGTTGGTATATGGTCTAACAAACAACGATGAAGTTCAATTTATACGGGTTTTTAACTTTTTTTGTCTCATTCAACTTTTTTTGCTTTCATCGATCTGTCGTGTTACCTCATCCAATATTTACTTACGGAACAATTTCCTAGATATAAAAATAACTATCCAGATCTATAGGCAACCCTCTGAAGTTCGTCCAAGTGTAAAGAGAAAGTAAAACATATATCACTCAAACAGCACATCCTTGTCGATAATAATTAAGAGAGTTCTGATTAGTAATGACAGAGTTGGTAATATTTAACAAGATAAGAAGCGCACAGTAATAATTCAATTATAAAATAGTGTTCAAAAAATAATAGTCGCGAGTTTTAAGATAATACTGTTTTGACATTCAGCTGTCAGTTGACTGAAAGTTGGAGCGGTATTTTAGTGTTTAATGCAGAACTTTCTTCCGGATATTGGTTTATACATGTAGTAAGTAGTTATTTATGTATTTTTTTTATATACAAGCACCGTTTTATATCAGTTTAAAAAAATTAAAACTGAACTGTCTAGTAAAATAATATTTTCCTTATCTCAGTACCATTGTTGTATTTTTTTTTATTTTTCTACAGAAATACTAGGCGTATCCAGAAAGTAAGTGTACTGAGGCTCTCACGACCGGATGGATTTTATTTTCGACATGTTGGCTACAGTTCCGTGTAGCCTGACCCTTCCCCTCCGCAACGAGACCAGTTCGAGGTCAGTACGTTGAGAAGTGTCGACGCGACAACACGTTTCGTGAAAAATGTCAATCCAATCTCCCGCTAAGTGCGAAATAAATAATGCCGGGCAAGAGTTTTTGAGGCGCTGCAAACTCCATGGAGATGAATTTCTCCACTCCATCGTTACTGGAGATGAAACTTGGGTTGCACACTACACGCCTGAAACCAAAAGGCAGTCTCAACAGTGGCGTCACACCTCTTCGCCCTCCGCCAAAAAGTTCAAAACCACAATTTCATCCAAGAAAATCATGGCATCCGTGTTTTGTGACTGTCAAGGCATAATTTTAATTGAATATATGCCTCAAGGGGAGACCATCAACTCTGCAAGATACTGTGAGACCCTAAAAAAATTGCGGAGGGCGATTCAGAACAAGAGGAGAGGCATGCTGACAAAGGGAGTCTGCCTGCTGCACAACAATGCCAGACCACACACGGCCAACGCCACGAAGGAACTGCTCGCCTCGTTTAAATGGGATTTCCTGAACCATCCCGCGCATTCCCTGACCTAGCACCTTCAGATTACTATTTCTTTACCTCCCTGAAGCTGCACATGGGTGGAAAAAGGTTTTCAACCGACGAGGAGGTAAAGGAGGAAGTGGAGAAGTGGACGGAGGGGTTGGCGGGAAACTACTTCGAGGAAGGCATCAAAAAGTTGATACCCCGCTTCACCACCTGCATTGAGAGGAATGGCGACTATGTCGAAAAATAGCTTACATATGTACTACGGTAACCACGTATTTTTTTTGTTTAAATAAAAAAAATTGTAGAATACAAAAATTCAGTACACTTACTTTCTGGATATGCCTCGTACATAAAAACAAAACACAAACTAACTTTAATATTGCAACTTTTATTTTACATAATTAGTTACATTTTTTTATGAACATATGAAAAAGTTCTCACCATACTTAAGGTTATTTTTCCTCTATAGTTCATTACAAAGGAATACTTCTATGCAGGTGCGAAATTTTCATTTTCACTTGTAGTTAGTTTCACCTACTTTCGACAAAGGGATAGAGAATGGCTCACTTCACTTAATGTATTTAACCTTGGCCCGCATGTAATGCATACTCAGCAAATATAATCTATTACGTTTAAAACTTTAGATCAAAATCCTTTATAGACATCATACGTCTTGATTCCAGCCCGGAAACAGTTTGGAAATGTATCCTGTTACCACATATAAAAAAGTATTTCTCTGACATTATTGTAGATGTGCAAAGTGCTTAACCACGAGATAACGTACTGGACTTTCGTGCGGGAAGTCGCCGGTTCGAACCTTGCACTATACTACTCCCTTCGAATGACACAGGCATATTATCCACCTATTATTTGGTGGTATGAGTACACTGGCATATTTTTCCCCCCTTTTAAAAAGGGGGGGAAAATATGCCAGTGTACTCCGATAGTCATACTTCAGGTGTGCTATCAGATCTAGTACACAAGTGAGTTTGCTGGTGTGCAACAACAGCTCACTCACTTAAAGAGGAGAAAAAAAATAAGAAACGAAAACTCTACGACACAGCTTCGTTTTCCAACTAAATTGACATTGGAATGGTAAGGAGATCCTCGACTACGAGACCCAGCAACGACGACAAGGTGTTGCGGTAAATTTTTAAAATGTCACGACGATTTTAAAAATATTATGAAAAGTTATTACTTTATTTTATTTCGATCATTGCTATCTTGATCCTTAAGGCAACGGTTCTAAATAAATATATTATACCAAAATTAAACCACTGCCGTTAGTTTTTCAATCAAGAGATGCGTCTTCTTCCCTAACTTATTCTACTTCAAATTCTCTTTGGCAATATTTGTTGAAGGATTTCATATTTTTCTTCCCGCATTATACGAGTGACAACCTTCGTAGTGTAATTTGTAAGACGCCTGTGTCTCAACTCGGAGGTTGCGCGTCCAAATACCGCTGGAACCCTCACAAGGACTCCAGTCTGGTTTTCACTTCAGGCCTCTTTAACATATCTCTGGTTGGTTAAAAAGAGGTTGTCACATGGCAATAAACCCGCCAGATTGTACTGCATACAATGAAAGTTTAATACAATACAATAGTACAATACGAACATGTCTAAACAGCTCAAATGTTGTCCTTTTGATGGTGTATAATAATTCATCTCGATCTTTATTCATTCATTTTAAGATATAATTAAGTTATTATTTTATATTGCAAACATATATACAAACCATCACACCGTCTCCTTGTCGAAGTAGGCAGAGTGGATAGAGCGTCAGACTTTACTTTCGCGACGCATATCTTTCGTACCCTTTACATCATTATACGTTCTCGTATAACTCCTACTTTTAAATATCGTTTTTTTTTCAAACATCAGTCTCTTAATCCAACAATATACTATTTGGTCTTCTCGTACCACGCAGTCCACTCACAATTGCACAGGATATATTTGTGTTAGTCTTTGGTCATTATTCTCTCTGCATACCCAAACCATCTCACAATGCTCTTCTTGATCTTATTCAACACTTCAGCCTTAGGTCGACATTCATTTCTGATCACTTTATTCCGTATTCTGTCATACTTGTACATTGTCACCTCAAGTATTCTTCTGAATACACGCATTTCTACAGCATTAATTTGATTATTGGATATTGTTTAGAGAAAAAAAGAAATTTGTTAGCTAAATATTTCCATTTATGTATTGTTTTCATATGTGCTGATGATATTTCCAAAACCACCCTATTCTTTGACGCACTCCGTATTTTTCTCAGATTTCCGTCATATTTCTCCATTGCGCTCTCTCCGTTTTGTAAAGCTATGGCGATTTTTCTTGTAGTTGAACTGTAGTGAGATTACCGGGCTACCCGTAATGATTATAAACATACGAAGGCTTGGAATAAAGGATTTATTCTGGGTTAAGTCGAGCTTACATAAGGCGACGCCATCTCGCAATGAACAATAGAGGCCAAGCAAACAGGCATACACAATATAAGGTAAATGTCTCTGGTGCATGGACTATTTTCTCTCTTACACTGTTTTCTCTCTTATGTATTTATTATAGTTTTAAACGAAATATTCCAGTATTTTAAATAATAAAATCATAAACAAGATAACTTATTTAAATGACTTGATATAACTTTTCCATACAAATTAATCTTACATAATGATGGTCTTTTCTTATTTTGTTAATCTGTAAATCATTGTACCAACACTTTCATTTTTTGTCTAGTTAGTTGCATTTGACTTAAATCGTTGTGCTTATTTCTTATTATTTTCTTGTTCTCATCTGAACCTTCTTCTCTCGTTAGATATCTTTCAGCATATTCGAATTACTAATACAGACAAATTGATGAACATGGCATGGTCCAGAGAAACTATTATCTTTAGCCAAATTAACCTAGTCATGGCATTTAGAACTACTATAATACTCGTAGGCAGGAAACTCGTAGTTCGTTATTGTTTGTGTTGACATCAATACCGCACTTAAAGAGTTAACAAGACTCGCACACATTGTCGGCGTACGTATTAGTACCAGATGAACTCTTTCGTTCGACTGGGGCATTTTTTTTGTTTGGTTACCATTGGGAATTGAATCCAAAACCCCCGTGTTGAAGCAAGCATCTTACTATCTCGACCACTGAGGTCGTCATATTTTTCATACATTTTCTTTAAAAAAACTCTTTTTTATCGTAATGTTTTTCTACAAATAATACTAAAAATCCATTACATTTTTTTCTGCGAAGGTAGGCAGAGAAGAATACTAAAGTAATTTTATCAGGTTATCATCACCCAAATATTCAACGTGTCCACACCTCTTTAAAGTGCTCTTTATTTCACATTCATCCTAAATAACTGCCTTTCGTTTTCTATAATATTTTAATAAACTGCAAATTATTTTCAACATACATTTTTAAAGCATTCACTCGACTCGTTTAATTTAACTTTAATCCCCAGGTTCCACTAACATACGTATATCATCTATTACATTTAACTTCCATTAAATTCTACTACATATATTACATATTATCTGTTACACATAACTTCCATTACATTCCACTACATATATTACATATCATCTATTACACATAACTTCCATTACATTCCACTACATATATTACATATCATCTATTACACATAACTACCATTACATTCCACTACATATATTACACATAACTTCCATTACATTCCACTACATATATAACATATAATCTATTACACATAACTACCATTACATTCCACTACATATATTACTCGTACATATTAAAAACTTTTTATAAAATCTATTCACGAGTTACAAATTTCATTAAAAATTTGTTTTTAATTTTTTTTTTTAGATTTATACAACATTTAGTGTTTTGTAACTACTAACGCTGTTTGATTAATAATTATTATCGCATGTCTTCCATAAAGAGAGAACAAAGCAACTTTTCTATTGCAAAATACTTACTTCACTTCTTCTAGATATAAATACTTTCTAATAGAGTCTCTCAGTTTTTTTATCATATCACATTACCTTTTGCCAAAATATTATGAATATGATTTAACCATAACTTTCGAAAGAACGAACTTGCATGCATTAAGGTTGTACACATTGCAAGATAGGCAGAGAGAACAAATCACTAACTTTTCTATCCACACACACAACTTTCGCCTGCTCCACATTCAAACACATTATCATGTACAATATTCTTTATTCATAATTGTACCTTTACCTTCTTTCAAAATCTGGTCCACTTGTACAAGCCACGTTTTTCACGTTCTACCTCTCCCACGTACACCTTGCACTGAATTGTACACTTGTTAATGACTTTATTTTGTCATTCAAGTCACATGTCCAAACCATCTTAAAGCTCCTTTGTTCATCTTTCTTACGACATATATAATATCCATGCAATAGATTCTAATGTCTTCAATTCGCCTTCCTGCATATATTTACACTCCACATTTTTTCTGCCAAGTTTCACTTTCCTACGTCAAAATTGCCACCAAAACACTATTGTCATTTTTGCTACTTTTCATGCACTGAATATATTTCAAAGGAAAACGAACTGAACGTGTGTTTTTCTTTTATATCTCTATGGTTAAAAAATAATTTTCAAATATAACACTCCTCTCACAAAAATCTTAATTTCTTTTACTAACACTTTCCTTGGGCATCTTCTCGGAATTCCCCTTTTTTTAATAAAAATCCACTTAAAGTAATTAACAACACGTGTAGAAATTAAAAAAAAACATTAAAAAAATATTAATATACCATTCACTGAAAATAAAAAGCAAACTTCACTATAATTTCCATGAAATAATAAAACAATTTCAAAAGTTAGTTACATTGAGACCAAGATAAATGAATATTGTGAGAATAAAAAAGAAAAAAAATCGAAAAAAAAGTTCAAATTAAAATTTTCCATTTCATTTTCAAACGTACATTAAAATCAAAGTGTTTAATTTCAAAATGGACATTTTCCATAAATACTTCAGTTTTTTTATATCGAAAATCAATTTTCTATTCATAAAAAAATCCGTACACTCGGTTCCAATTTGAAAAAAAGTATATTGAGACTGGCGTATTGACAGGATTGTAACCTTTATTAAATCTACCGAAAGATCACATTTGCTGAGCATTGAAATGAATGTAGCTCACTTGAATTTTCCGAACGTTCACCTTTATTTGAAAATAAATTTCAATCTTTCTGCATGTTTCAAACGGAAATATTAAACTGTCGGTGCAGATTCACGTTTATTGAAATTAATTGAATAAGTTCATATTTAATGACACATTAAGCCCACTTTTCACGTCGTTTCCCTTTATGGGTAAGTAAAGAGAACAGAGAACCAAACTTTGCTGTAACGACATACATGCCTTGGCTCTTCTATATTCATCCACCTTCTCATACAAATCCTACGATTTCTCTGACTTTTCACGTATTGTTCTTTCAAAATATCATACACATGATTCATCACACTTTCCTTGATCTTCCTATACCACTCTTTCTATTCACATTTGCACTGTTCATTTGCTTTGCTAACTTTCTTCATTCATTCATTCATTCATTCTACACACCCAAACCATTTCATATGTAGTACTTTTATTTATCATACTTAAAATATCAGCAGTAATTTCACATTACCCTTATCATTTTATTTCGTTTGTGATGAATACAATAATAAATTAGATGGTTTCATAAAATAAAGCTTAAGTACGTAAAAGCCTCAATGTTTTATTTTAAGTCATAGTTTTTTTTTATAATTAATTTGCTATTTTTAACAAATTTCCTTTTTATGTCAAATAAAATTTGCAAGACAGGCTGTTTCCCAAAACAGAGCTAGAAATGACAATTCTCTACACAGAAGTACTATATTTATCTTATCTTGTGTACAGTAAGCCCTGACAAGTTTATTGGCATATGACAATCTCATCCAACCAACTAGAAAGTTGTCAAACCAGCCTCAAACGAAAGAAAAGCCTATAAAATGTCTAGGTATCTATAAAAATCGTGTCGCAATCCCCGGGATGGAAGACAGACATCATATCAAGTAGACCAGGTGTTCACAAACTACGGCCCGCAAGGGCTTTTTATCTGGCTCGCGGATACTTTTAAAATATTACCTATGTGTGTCACATATAAAATACATCCAAATATAATTCATGACAATTTTTATTACAAAAAATAACTTTAAAACATACGATCTTTATAAGCAAACATATTTGCAAGCTTTATAGCGCCGATGTTCAAACGGACTGCGATATGCTTTTAACAATGCGCGTGTTGACTGTGACATCACTGTGATAAAACGCAGTTGCGTGTATCCACAGAGTATGCGGGAGGGTAGCGCGAACAAGAAGGAGCCATTATTCAGAATTGATAGGTAAAATTGACGCCATTGCCCGACCGTGAATTCACCAGGCTAAGATAAGCTAGCGTATATGGCACAGACCGTTCATACCTTATCAATAGTGAATAATTTTACTCATGCGGTCATTTTACTCTCACATGCATTCCACTCACATTTGCACTGTATATCTGTTTTTCTTTGTTTCTTCGTTTTACATCCTCAAACTATCTCAACGTACTTTTCTTAATCTTAATTAACACATCAGCTTCAAGTTTACATTCATTCCTTTTCACTTTAATCCGTATTTTAACATTTTTCATCACTCCGTATATTTTTCTTAATGCACGTATTTTTACAGCATTTAATCGGCTCCTCTTTGTCTTCTTCATATTCACGCTACATATAGTACATCAAAGTTGGCACCAAAATTCTTTTGTAGACTATTATCTTAGCAGATTTAGATAATGTCTGGTTCGAGAATATGTGTTTTAGCGAACCATTCACTTTGTTTCCTCTCGCTATACGCCGTTCGATGTCCCTCTTAATTAAAATTATCTAAAAAAAAATACTACTCTAATAGCAGAATTCCTCACCCGGCACCAATCTTTCATTATTCGCCTATATGTCGCATTTACTTTTCCTTTCACACGTTGTTTTCACCATATCTTTGGATTGTGCAACATTCATTCTCAAACTTTCTTTTCCTATCTTTTAATACGATTTACTCGTATTTATCAAACTCTACAATTTAACCTTCACGCACGAATTTCATAAAAATAATTTAAAAAAACGGACGATAAACGTGAAAACTATAGAAAAATGCGAATGTATCTTCAAAATCACGTATAAACAAATGCGATTATCAAATATCGACTGGAAATGTTACGTCACAACCTAGTTACACTTCTCGGCGTTATAATAGTCACGCCGGGAATATACTGGATCATAGAAATTACTGTAACTCACCACGCTATAACACGTGGGTAGCCCGTGGGGTATGCCTTACACCACATGATATCGCGTGTTTGACAGTAAACGTGTTAAAACAACATTTCTCCCCATCACACAAGATTAGAGTGAATTATTAATTTATAATACAATAAAACGCAATTCACGTGATGAATATGAAATCAGATTAAATCGAAATATTACTTTTTTTTTAACCTGGTGAGTTTATTGCCATGTGGAAATCTCTTCCAACAAACCAGAAAGCTGTTTTTATAGTCCCTAAGTGTTCCTATTTTAAAAAATCTGGGTTCCAGCGGGGATCGAGCCCGCAACCTCCAACCTACTTTATATATTTAGCTAGTGGTAAGCGTCCATTATTTTGTTTCATAGCAGTAAAAAGGTAACCAAACCTAGTACGAGTTCTTGACAGCCAATTTAATATAATGAATAAAATATATCACATAACCGATACTTTTACAGTAGACTCTCAATTATCCGGGCTCGAATTGGTCGGATTGCGGATTAACCGGGGCAACCCCATTCTTTTGTAACATTTTATAATCATTGTTATAAAGAAAATCGGATTTATTTTTATCAACAGTAAAGCAAAATTATCCAGTATTGAAACTTTTTATTTTGAGAATATCTCTTCATCGATTCTTCAACTTTTTCTTCTATGTGAAGGATCATTTGATGGACAAATTTAATATTAACAGTGTTACTCAATTTATACTCATATTTTTCAATACGTTGTCATACAAAAAGCAAACTATATCATCTCAGTTTTAGCGACATTATAAGATAGCATTAGTAAGATTTCAAAAAGTTTATTGAAAAACCTTACTTCTTCTTTTAGTGTTATAGGATGTTTTTCCAGGTGTGCCTTCATAATCTTTCTTTTCAACAACATTTTTTTCTCCAGGACATCAATGACCTTTTTTTGTATACTGTGGTTCATGTTGTTATTATTTTGAGGTTGAATTTTTTTTACTTTCATCAAAAATGTAAGTCATCCACCTTTAACTTTTTTTTTGTAAAACAACTGAATGTTTAATTACAAGAGATTGCCACTTAGTAATTGACGCGCTTAGTTGCACACTCTACAATAAACTTCTAAATATATTTTATTAAAAAAAAATGGATAAACTCTCATTAACAACCAAATTTCGCCACAAACTAAGATTATCTTGGTTGCATTTTTAATGACGATTTATAAAATAATGATGCCATTCAATGTTTTGAATTAAGTAAAAAAGTTTAAAACTTTTGTTTTACGATAGGAAAAGTTTTTTTAATTATTTATAATGAAGGCATGAACATTATGGAGGATCAAATAAATTGTGATTTGTTAAATCAAACACTGTTCATTCCACTTTTTGTAACGGTATAACCCTACCGGTTTCAAGGCTTTCTCCTCATCATCAGGGGAGCACAAAAAAGACTGAATTCTGTTCGAACTGGCACTGAGATAAACGCTTCTAATGGTAAATATTCGGGTTAGGGACTGGAGGTTGAGGGAGGCATGGGACGAGCTCGACGAGCAGCGGAGAGATTCTTAGGATATATGTGTTTGCCAGATGTTCCCCTCGAAAGCCTTGAAACCGGTAGGGTTGTACCGTTACAAAAAGTTCAATAAAAAATGTTTAATAAAACAAATCACAATATACTTTTTTTATATTTCAATAACAGTTTGAATTTTTATACTGTGCACTAGAAAAAAATTCACAAAAACAAAAACAACACTTGTGATGAATTAAATTATATATTCTGTATAACCTCTAGTTCTGTTCAATGCGCATATTAAATGCATATTCTTACATCCATTCCAGTTGAAGTTAAATCGGGACAATGGAAAAATATTTACAAAATATTCCGAGACATTTCTCGAACCAGTATCCAATTGGATTTCACCCGGGTTCGGGCGCATAAAAGTTGTACGGGATTTGCAAGTGTTCGCTCCGGGTCCCGGCGGGCAGAGATGAGGCCGACCCTGCATACAATTTATAGGAAAACAGCTTTACAGCCCTCCCGAGAGCTAACTTTATGTTACGTGTTTTCACCGATATCAGGATTTTTCAAGTTCTACAACCTCGTGTTCCTCAAACTTTTTGAGACTCGAGTATTTAAAAAAAATATTAAATTTTTTTTTTATAATCTTTAAAGCGGTAAAACCAATTAATTAATAACTTTTTTGTATAATGCTCTTTATACACCTAAACTTTTAATTATTCTTCTTATTATTTTAAACCTGCTGACCTGTTATGGTCCTGCATCATTGTTTGCCTCTTGTGACGTCGACTGCCAGCTGTCTTTCCATCTTTTGGGAGGTCGTCCTGGAGGTCTGCTTGCTTGGAGGATGCTGTCCCTGGCCATTCTTACGACTCTTAGTTCCGCCATTCTGGATACGTGTTCGTTCCAGAACCTTCTTCTCTGTTGTCCCCATCTGACAACATCTTCAACTTCGCATGTCCTTCGGATTACTGTGTTTCGTACTCTATCACGAAGGGTTTTGCCAGCGATACTCCTGAGTACCTTCATTTCGAAGGAGATTTTTGGTTCTGACAGTGTCGACTCTGGACTCTATGCTGTATGTCATTATGTGGCGGGCACAGGTCTTGTATATCCTCACCTTACTTTGGATGTTCATATACTTGTTTTTCCAGATAGTGTTCTTTAAACATCCGGAAATAGCTGCGGCCTTTTGTGATTGTTAAAGCACTTCGCCGTAGAGGTCATTTTAGCACATTATGCTAGAACCCAAGTATTTAACTTTTAATTAATTTATTTATTTGAATAATATAGCTGGTCAAAAAATAAGATATGAGAAATACAAAATAAAAGCCAACTACATTATTTCGTTACAACAGTTTTAACAAGACTAAAGATTGTGGAACAGAGAAAGGGAAGATTTAGAGAAAGGAAGGATTTAGAGAAAGGAAGGAATAGTGAAAGGGAGTAGTAACAAGTTAATCTAGATGTCGATTTCTTTGACAATTTTTCTTTATATTTCTTACATTTATAAATATACGTATAAATAAATATCTTTGTTAGGTCCATTTGGATTTCTTATAATAGGGCCAAGATCAATGAAATGACTGAGACCAGGGTCAATGCAAAAAGGTTTGGCTTGATGGTTGATCTATCGACGGTTAACCTAATCTCAGAGAAACGTACTCGTAATATTGAATCTCAGCCAGCAGGAATGAACCATAATTAAATGTTTAAGAATTTTAGGCACAAAGTACATAAATGGCATCAAAATTGGAGTGCCTGAAAAATATTATCTGAGTTCATGAATGGTGCATAAATTAACACTATTTCTGCAACACTGAATTGTAGATTTTTGATGCAGAATTAAATTGAAATTCCATGACTAGCTTAGTCGCGTACAAATTATGGATAGGTTCACCTCTTCAACATCAAAGGGGAACGCGTCGCGTTGTAAATTATTGTATGTAATTTTTTTTATTTGTGTACAATTAACCAATAACTTTTTGATTATGTGTATATTGTTTTTTATTTTCTCTTTCCTAACTTTCATACATGTTTTTATGTGTCTAAATTGTTTAAATGATTTAGATATGTAAAATTTTCGATCTTCTTTATAATCGACTGTATTGTTTTTATTTCTGACGTGCCTCACATTACCCTCTGTTGCACGCTAGTGAAAATATTATAACCATATAAAGACTTTTAATAATTATTCAACCATTTACAATAAAAGTTTTAATTTCAAAATCTACCTTCCATATGATGTTTACTCACAAAACGGTGAACTATTATGTGGCGAATATAATCTTAATATAATAAAAGAAGAAAATACACGGGAACTGAATTGAAAACATGGAAATATTTTAACTTTGTGAAACTTCGTATTAGAAAAGTTTACAATACATTACTTAATTATTAATTAATTACATCTATCTCCGCTACACGTGTTTCTATCTTCTATCCCAAAGCTTTCTTGAGGCGAAATGATCCCAAATTCTACCTAAAAAAAGCTTTTAAAAAGGGCATAAATGTCACTGTATTCCTAATCTCTATTTTTCATTCATCATTGCCTAGAGATTTAATTGTATTCCTAATCTCTATTTTGCATTCATCATTACCTAGAGACTTAATTGTATTCCTAATCTCTAGTTTTCATTCATCATTACCTAGAGACTTAATTGTATTCCGAATCTCTATTTTTCATTCATCATTACCTAGGGACTTAATTGTATTCCTAATCTCTATTTTTCATTCATCATTACCTAGAGACCTAATTTTATTCATAATCTCTATTTTGCATCCATCATTACCTAGAGACTTAATTGTATTCCTAATCTCTATTTTTCATTCATCATTACCTAGAGACTTAATTGTATTCCTAATCTCTATTTTTCATTCATCATTACCTAGAGACTTAATTGAATTCCTTATCTCTATTTTTCATTCATCATTACCTAGAGACTTAATTACATCGATCACTAAAATTTTAAGTTCGTAAACCATGACTTCTTGTGAAATTATTTGTAGGGTAAATTCATCTACCTTTCACCCCCCACAAGTATCCATCCTTACACCTCATTGAGATTCTCTGACAGATAATTCATCTACCTTTCATACCCCACAAGTATCCATCCTTACACCTGATTGAGATTCTCTGACAGATAATTCATCTACCTTTCATACCCCACAAGTATCCATCCTTACACCTGATTGAGATTCTCTGACAGATAATTCATCTACCTTTCATACCCCACAAGTATTCATCCTTACACCTGATTGAGATTTTCTGACAGATAATTCATCTACCTTTCATACCCCACAAGTATCCATCCTTACACCTGATTGAGATTCTCTGACAGATAATTAATTCATCTACCTTTCATACCCCACAAGTATCCATCCTTACACCTGATTGAGATTCTCTGACAGATAATTCATCTACCTTTCATACCCCACAAGTCTCCAACCTTACACCTGATTGAGATTCTCTGACACATAAAGCAGTCAGAAAACAACAGAAAAAATATCACTATCGCCAAACCTTGATAAGACGAGAAACTTGGAAAGCCTTAAGTATTCTCAACACAAGAATTATTGAAGTTCAATGATCGATTCTCATATTTTACATATTCAAGTATACATATAATCACGAAACGTCCTTTTTGGGAAAGAGGCACACACAACCTTTCCTCGTCCACATACATACCTCATGTTATACGTGCACGTCTATTTTTCACACTTCTTACTTTTTGCTCTGTTTAATTTTTTTCCAATCCAACTTTTCCATCCCTGGGCAACCTAATCCTCGCTTTCTATATATGTTTTTCAAAAATACATTTGTTTTGAAAGTCTTTCAGGATTCATTATATCGATGTACTCAAACCATCTTGAAATTATTTTCTTTATTATACTTTTAACATTGATCTCAAACACTTATTTTAAATCCAATCATTTCTTTCTGTAACATACATTAAGATACCACATATTATTTACAAGACACAACCTTCCTTTCTTACCGAAAATTGAGCACTAGCGTAAACTATACAAATAATTGTTGAATACTTTGAAATTTATTAATTTTTTTAATTTTATTTACAGTTCTGCTATGATGATTGTTCACAACAGTATTTTAGTATCAACTTTGATATATGTTAAACGCGGACTTAGAAAAATACTGAAAACAGCCGGATAAATATTTAAAAAATGTACCCACTGAGAAGAATACACGGGGTGACAAAGTATGACCAAATACGTATTGAAGTGATTAGGGATGAACACGAACTTAAGGCTGACGTGATGATTGCAACCATCATCTCCATATCTTACATTACTTTCATATCTTACATCATTTCCATATCTAACATTCAACTTCATTCCTTTTTTTATCTATTTGTAAAGTGTTAATAATGGTAGGTTCGAATCCCAAGTAAAAACGTACTTGAAAAGGGTATGTTCTCTAAGCGGCAATATTTCAATATTAAAATGGTCAAGACAGGTTAGATTGAGTCTAATTATTGTTATGGCACTATTCAATTTTAATTTAAAATTTAAAAAAGATGCCTTTTCTAAGACCCTAGACCCGAGCTAACTTGTCTTCTGTTGTTAAAAAATGGTCCTGGTTGTATGTGTGAAATAGTCACTGTGTTGCAGTAACTGTCACCGAGACTCAGATGGCTGGACATTTGGGATTTATATTCTCAGTTAAAACAGCGGCCATAATTGGCTTTACCGACTGTCAGCGCGCTTAATATACCTGTCATCAGCCCAGACCTGGAGAATTAACGTGTGACATCATTTGACGTCAATTTGCTACGGAGATTTCCGTTACTGAACAGTATTCATTCATGTTTTTTGGAATTTTTCGTTAAAAAAATTACTAACGATATTTTTAAACATTCGTCCACAAACTGGACATTGGACATGGAAAAACTTTTTTATTTTTAAACATAAGAATTAAGTATGCAAAAATAATGAAATATATCATTTTAATAACAATAACAATATTATTACAAGGTTTTGGAATGATGATCGTTTATCTTACAAATATAAGGCTTAACTTTTAGCATTATTTTACACTTTTATTGTATACATAACAATTTAGTGGGTTAATGTGATGTGAAATCTCTTCAAAACAACGAGGAAGATGTTCAAAAGATCTTAAGTGATAACCGGAATGAACTGAAAAAAATAGATATCAACGAAAATCGAACTTGCAACTCCGGGCTGGAAAGCAGAAGGCTTACAAACTTAGACCACGAAAGTTTATGTGACACAAGATATATAAAATGTTATTTCAAAATATATTTCGAAAGAAAAGGGGTATTTATCATTTTATATTTAAAAAATTATTTTACAAGAAAAAAAGAAAATTGTGAAATGTTGTTATTGCTAAAAATAATAATGTGGTTATATTTTCAGACTTTTTTATTTAGTGTTCTAAATTAAAAAAAAACATTATACGAGTATAAACATATTGCAAGTAATTTATTTAAGGGTAACCATTAATTCTAGATTTAAATAAATATTTATATATCTTGAAGTGGCGTAGTGTTAAGGCAGCTAAGACATATTAAATAACACGTAAATACATGAAGCGATGCGTATCGTCACGGGAGCATTAAGTACCTATATCTACATCTGAGCTTCCAGGGCTATCAAATATTCGACCTCCTGATTTAAGTCGTTAAGAAGATCTTATCCAAGGGCGGAAGAGGATGTCGCAATTCGACCAACTGCCTACTGTAACGGAAATAAGAGGACCACCACCACTCCGTCTTACCTTCCGTCATCCAATCTGGAAGACTCTGGAGCAAATAGACGACAAGCCAATCGCCGGATAAATGGTGGTCCCTTTGGATGGAATTGTGACGTAAAAAACAGACTTGTGAGCGACCTAACGGTAGGGTTATGTGAGATTTCTCTCCACCTCAGAAGGAATGGTGTACTCCAAATATGATCAGATAAGGTGTGAGCCGCACTACATAGTGTGATGTTATGCTCACTAAGACAGTAGTATTAAGCAGGTAACGTAGATAAAAACTTAAACAAGAAGCACATACCTACTCGTAAAATGTCGCATTTTTTTCAACCCAGTATTTCACGCCGGTTTCCGCACCTTTATTAGCCACGGATCAACAGTCGAGCAGACTTTTATGAACAGAGAGTAGAACCACTTGCTTTTGTTGTCACCTCTGGCCACCGAGTTGGATTGTCAATATGTGCACTGTTATTTAAAAAATTTATGTTCCTAAGTTATCTCATACCAGAGGTTGGCAATGAGGCACCCGCGGATGCACAAGAAAAATATTTATGGCGCCCTCACTGAACTCAACATAGAGAATATCATGAAGTCCTCATTCAAAAATCTCTTTATGTTTAATGAAATTTAAATAATATTGTTGCACATATTTTGTCAAAGCCAGTGCGTTGAATAAATAAATTTTAATTGATTGATTACTGCGGCTTATCAAAGATTTCGGCTTAGACTTTGTGGGTGTTCTTTAAATTTGACTAGTGCAATAACAATAATCAAAAGACCAGTCAAATAAAAAAAAAAAGATACCTTTTCTTTAACCCTAGACTCAAGCTAGCTTGTCTTGAAAATTTGACGTGCATGGTCGCGCGGTAACACACTAGACTTAGATGCGGAAGGATTGAGCATGCGAAGATAATAAATATTTTACAATTGACAGCAGTTAAAAAAATATCATGGCAACAAGTTTATCGACTGGTTCTGCCTAAAACATTGTCTTGCATCAATTTCGAGCCGATGTATTATGAAATGTGTATGTATCGTTGAGGATAAGGGTTATCATGTTTATGATATGAATATCTGTCCTCTTTGCTTATCCAAAATGAGATATATTTTAAAGTTATGTATTTATAAGTCATCTTATATTTACAGTAGTTTTTCACAGTAGTTTTAACATTTAATGCTCGAGTTCATACATTATCACAGTAGTATTTCACAGTAGTTTTAACATTTAATGCTCGAGTTCATACATTATCACAGTAGTATTTCACAGTAGTTTCAACATTTAATGCTCGAGTTTATACATTATCACAGTAGTATTTCACAGTAGTTTTAACATTTAATGCTCGAGTTCATACATTATCACAGTAGTTTTAACATTTAATGCTCGAGTTCATACATTATCACAGTAGTATTTCACAGTAGTTTTAACATTTAATGCTCGAGTTCATACATTATCACAGTAGTATTTCACAGTAGTTTTAACATTTAATGCTCGAGTTCATACAGTATCAACATTTAATAAATAGAAAAATAATTGGAATATATTTATCCTCTTCTTTTTTATTTTATGAACAAACATTTCCAATGTTGTTTTAATCCAAATAAATACCTACACACACACCAAAGAATATTTTTGATTTCGTGTTGACTTTTGCGAGATAAGAGGGGGATAATGCGACCTTATTGATTCGTAGCAAGTCTTGGTTAAAAACATCACCTTTTTACGGTCAAAATAAAAATTCATGTTTACTCTCAACGGCTAACAAGATGGAGGAATATTACGGCCGTCATAATACATAAATAAAAAAAAGTCATTTGAAAAAGAATATTATGTTGTTATCACAATGAAATACGAACTTCGCTATCTCCTTGGGCACTAATTTATTGAGACTTATTTACATAAATTTACAAAAGAAATTTCGTCCGGACTAGTTTACGAGTCTTATCGCAGTATTTCTCCAACTTTTACCGAAATGTAAACTACTTTTTAAAGTAATAATGAAGCAGTTGAGTGTTTCTTTTCGTCGGTTGTTTGGTGTAAATGGAACGAAGATATGTTTGTTAATTAGACGACTTTATTTACGACTGATTTATGAGAACATGGTGCCCCATCCTCTAAAAAACCTTTGCCTACAAAATGCTTTAACTGTATGGCAAGTGCCGCTTGATTTTATCTCACACAATGTTAGTTCAATGCCACAAGAATTTTTATCATTTCATTACAGAGCGTCGGGATTACCAATGTAAAATACAAGTGCTCTAGAATATTTGAGACAAACAAATAAATGTTTTAATCAAAGTATTGCTCACCACCATAACTTTGTTGGTAATACGCCTGTCTTTCAACCAAAAAGTTTCGGGTTCGGTTACGCAATGTGTTTTTAAAAAAGTATTCGAATGTAGTTTTCATTAAGGTTCTTTGCTTTTTTGTTATTTTTTTCCATTCGGTATTATACAATCATAATAATAAGACTAATAAATGGATAATTTATGTTAAGCCATTTAGAGAGCAAACTCTTCTCGAGGATACTTTAACTCGGGATTTGTCCCCACGATTATTGACAGATTAAAAACATTACCAAAAAAAAAATTGAGTGTAAGGGCTAGAGGGTTAGGGCATAAATGAAAACAAATTAAGTGTAAGGGTAAGAAGATTATGGCATAAATGAAAACAAATTGAATCTAAGGGTAATAAGATTGTGGCATAAATGAAAACAAATTGAGAGTTAGGATAAGAAGGTTATGGCATAAATGAAAACAAATTGAGTGTAAGGATAAGAAGGTTGTGGCATAAATGAAAACAACTGAAATAACAAAAAATTTAATATAAACACTTATTAATGAATATAATTTTTTAGTTACCCGTATTTCATTAAATAAGTAAAGCTACAAATTAAATATATGTACATTAAGGGATTTTATTAAAATGTAAGTATACAAATTAATGTTAAATAAAAATTGAGTGAACAAAAATAATTGAAGTATATTTTACCATAGACGGATTAAAAGAATCGAAATTACAAGAACTACAGTTGAAAAAATGTAATTCAAATCCACTTCTTGTAGGCCACTTACACAAAATCAAGAATTCAAAATATCAATTTTGAATAAGTGAGTTTTAGCACAAGAACTACCCTTGAAATTATTTCTGGTTGGGTGGAATGGAATCGTCAAATGATAATAAATAAACCTGCTAAATGGTCCTGCACACAATGAAAGTGGAATACAACGCTACGAGTACAACGGTCATTTTTGTGGGTTGATGTTTATATTAAGATAATATGTTACTTTTTCAATTTTAGTATCATAAAAAAAAGGTAGTCGCATAATACAACGTTATTAAGACGACCTCCCTAGCCTAATTAATAAAATGCCTGACCTCCACCCGAGATTTTGGGATTCGATTCCTAAAAGTAACTAAAACAAAAATTAAGGATTTCAATTGAACTAAAGAGTTCGTCTTTGAACAGTGATCGCATAGACGCGTTCGAGTGCTTTTGCCCAACGTACAACTATGAACCGCGAATTATGTGCCTATCCAGTAGTTCTTAACCCAAAAGCTTTATTGACGGGGTCGAAGATAATAGTGGCTAGTTGCTTTTCAATATGACCGAATAACCTATTTGGTTATGTTGAACGGTACCATATGATTTAATGAAATTTGCAAAAAATCAAATATTTTTCTATAATTTTAAAATAAAATTTCGCGATATCTTAAAATATGTAAAAACCTACAGAAATTATTGGCATGTAGCAATTTCTTCAGAAGCCACTAAAAATAATTTATAAGGCATTGTACAGGCTTGAACCCTTCTTTTGAAGGGTACTATCGAGAATCATATCCAAAATCCTTAGGAGGGTTATCGAAAACCTAATTTACATTAAAAATATGATTGCTTCGAAACCTATTTTCGGCTATTCCTTTAATTAATTAATTCCTTTTATTTTATGCAATCTGCAAGTCTCGTTGGCCAATGAATGATCACTCGACCCATACAAAATAATACGAATATGATAAATACAGTGTTGAAAAACTTTATTCTAAATCGACTTAAAACACCTTTCAATTGTTGAACTACAATAAACAAATACACATTAAAAAATAACCTTAAAAATGTATAATTGTAATTAGGTAAAAAAAAAAACAGATCTCCACTAAATTCTCTTCTGGTATACATATTTTACTCATACCACCTCCATACACCTCATCATGCATACACACACTTTTATAATAAAACCTTTTCATTATTCTATCTTTCGTAATTTAAATAATTTGATGTTGCCACGTAATCTTAGGTCTTCCCAAAGTTTTTGAATGTGATCTACTATAATACTTATGTAGATTATTTTTGTAAATATTTTCCAATTTAAACTTTCTACGTGTTCCAACCATTTCAATGTTCCTTTTTATTATCTAAAGAAGAGTATTTTTTTTCAATCCACATTCTTTCCCAACGTCCTAATTTCCCATTGTAGCATACCTTTTTTCTGTCTTCTGTCACATCCAAACTTGCATATCCTAATATAATGGAATAAATAAATAAAGACTATTACATCATTTCATTGCTTAAGTAGACAAAGAACAGAGCATCAGAATTGTTACATAATATACTCGTATATTAGATACATATTTCGCTATCTTCATGTTCTCCGAATTGTACTATCATTAATATAACTTCTTTACGTTTGTATTTTCCTTGTTAAAGTATTATTTTTCTCTGTTCTCCTTTACCAAATCTTTCGTTCTCTTTATTTGATATTATATAACTACCGCGAATTAATTTAAAATATCACGATAAAAATGATTGTACAATATTCAACAAAGTACAAAATATTTAATAACTTCGATAAGGATTATGTTTTGAAAATGTTTATTGTCGTAATAAAAAAAGAAATTACACACCACAATTATGTTTTTTATTTTTTACTGAGAAATGTTTATTTTTTTATAATTTTTCGAGAATTACAGTCAAACAAGCTTTAAACCTGACAAAAACCTCTTGTTCCAAAAAACAGGAAATTTCCTTATGAAATAATCGAATCACTATTCCCTTTGATATTCGCCCTCTCTGGTGACAAGTTTCAAGTAGCCTCCAAAATGTTTTTTCGCTAATTTCAAAAATCTAAAAATACACCGAGATATTTTAAAGGAAACAGCAAAAAGGTAATGGATGAACTTGAAGAATTATTTGATAACATATAACCTTGAGTCACAATTTTTTTAATTTTTTTAGTGAGGTTGCTGGAAAAAGCATCAAGTACCAAAAAAAATTAAATGATATCGATTACAAAACTATTTAACAAATACGTTTTTTTTCCTTATATTAACTTCTTAAAAACTACTGCTAGATTATTTTTTTTATAAAACACTACTTTTAGAGTTAAAAATACTTGTATGAGAGATGCGAAGAGAAACATTTAGTAATGACGGTGGAAAAGTGTGAAAGAAAAAGTTTAATATATGTGATATATAGATAAGTAATGAACGTATAATATATGCGATATATGGATTAGTAATGAAAGTGTAATGTATGCGATGCATGGATAAGTAATGAAAGTACAGTACTATATATGTGATATATGGATAAGCAATGAACGTATAATATATGCGATATATGGATTAGTAATGAAAGTATAATGTATGCGATGTATGGATAAGTAATGAAAGTACAGTATATGTGATATATGGATAAGTAATGAAAGTATAATATATGTGATATATGGATAAGTAATGAAAGTATAATATATGCGATATATGGATAATAAATTAATGTATAATATATGTGATATATGGATAAGTAATGAAAGTACAATATATGCGATATACGGATTAGTAATGAAAGTATTATATATGCTTTATGTGGATAAGTAATGAAAGTATAATATATGCGATGTATGGATTAATAATGAAAGATTGGAGTAAATTAAGGAATTCTGATATATAAGTAGTATTTTTTCAGATAATGGAAGAGTTTATGAGAGATATTGAAAGGCGTGTACCGATAGGAAATAAAGTTAATGGAAACTAAAACGTAAGCACTCGAACAGGGTGTTGATCAAAAACTGCCAGGATAATGGTACGCAACTGTGTTCTATTACCAACTTTAATATAAGTAAACGTGGACGTAGAAAAATACTGAAAGGAGACGAAACATGTTGTTCAGTACCCGGCGGTAAGTAATACACATCGGGCTTAAGAAAGAGACTGTCGGTCATAATCGGCTAACTTCGGCTTTGTAGAGCGTTGTCTTTGTCATTTATACACGTGTTCCGTCGCGATTTGTCAGTCGTTACCGGACTGGACTGTTAGCGCACCGTGCGACAGAGACGACGCTCTACAAAGCCGAAGTTAGCCGATAATGGCTGACAGTATCTTTCTTAAGCCCGATGTGTATTACTTACCGCCGGATAAGTATGCGTACACAGAGTAAGTATGGGTACACGGAGAAGAATACATGATCTGACGATATATGACAGAAAACGAAATGAAGTGTCTAGTGATAAACGTGAAATTATGGATGGTGTATTAAAAAAGATCAAGAAACACACTTTGAGATAAACATGTAGTTTAAACATGTAGAACGAATGAATAAAGAAAGATTAACAAAATAAAATGTACAGTGTAAATGTAAGTGGATGACGTAGTAGAGGAAGACCAAGGAAAGTATGGTAAGTTTAAGTAAATTAAATTATAATAGAAGGGAATTTAAAAAATCGTAAGAGTTATAGGAGAAAGTGTATGAATATAGAAAAGGCAAAATATGACAGGGAAACAGCGTGCTGTGTTTACATTTTTAATTCACATTAAGAGACTTAAGCACATCACGCTTTTTGTCTATTATTGGTGTGTAAAGTCCACTTGATCCATAATAGTTTTCTATTATTGGTGTGTGCAGTTCACTTGATCCATAATATTTTTTTTATTATTGGTGTGTACAGTCCACTTGGTCCATAATAGTTTTCTGTTATTGGTATGTACCATATAGTCCACTTGATCCATAATAGTTTTCTATTATTGGTGTGTACAGTCCTCTTGATCCAATAATATTTTTCGTTGTATTTTTCCATGTACACCATGAACTTCTGTTGTACATATTATTTCTATAATTATTTCATCTATGAATCTTATTTAACCACTTGCATTACAGCCTCAAACACTGTAATGCCGAGATAAGACTTTTATACAAACTTCTACCAGTCAAAAATAACTGAATGACTCTTAATAAAGATGGCTTACCCCAAATACATTAAATAATTTAATTACACCAAACAATATTTTACTGAGATTGAAGGTTTTAAAAACTCGTAATACTCAAATATAGATGAAGGACTTCGTTCGTATTTGATTAGTACAACTTTTTAAGATCTTCAATCTCAGTTAAACTGTATTTGATGTGGTTACATTAAGGTATTTTGAATTTGCATCTTCATAAAAGTTATTTGATTTTCTTTGACTGGTATAAGTTTTTAATACTTCCAATCTCATTAAACGGTGTTATGGGCAATCCAACGTTTTTCGTTATTCAAAATAGGCATCATCGTAACAATTAATTTCATTATCTTTGGCTAGTTCTAGTTTGTAAGACCTCAAATATCAATAAAATAGTGTTTTGGGGAAATTTAATAATTTAAAGTTTTAATCTTGGTAAGAAATCATTTAATCCTCTTTGACTGGTACGAGCAGTTAAGATCGTAATCTCTGTAACACGGTGTTTGGTTCAATTTAATGATTTAAGATATTCAAAATTTACATTGTCGTAAGAATCCATTAAATTATCTTAAACTAGTACGAGTTTATAAGACCTCCAATCTCAATAAAGCAATGTTTGGTGGAATTAAATGATTAAAAGTGTTTGAATTTGTTATGACGTTGCAAATTACTAATATGTAAAATGATTAAATTGCGAAAACGCAAATTTACTTAGATTGAAGGTTAACACATTTGTTACCGTCAAAGATAATTGGGTAACTTCTAATGACGACGTCAACTCTAAATACTTTAAATCACGTTATTACCTCAAACACTATCTAAATGAGATTGGAAGTCTTAGAAAACTTGTAGAGAATTTAAATAATTGAAGAAATGTACTTCTTACGATATAAACTATCTTCAATTTGAATTTACAATATTTTTGCAGTAACTCCACGAATTTAAGACAAAATTATGATAACAAAAAAATTCTCCCTAGTTATCAATATAATTATGAGATGTAACAATTCTTCAAAGGAGAGCTGTAACAGAGTCATAACTTATTCATCTTTTCCTTTTAAGGTTTTGAATTTCCCCTTATTTAATTTGTCCCGCTGCCGATTGCAGACTTGGAAGAGTAAATGGGGCAAAGTTATGTAATATTACATTTGTCGCCTGGTCCCCCAGTGGGCAATGGTAGATACGGCCATTTCTACAAGCATTACTTACTGCTTTTGACGTATAATGTTCTTCTATATCAGGGCTGTTTAACATGTGGACCGCTGAATATTTTTGGTAGCCGCAATATAATATTATACTATTCGAATAATGTCTGATTAACAAAGAACTCTTGCAGAGCTTCACCCTCCAGACATTTTTATCTTATACAAACTTAGGTATTCCCTCCAACCCGGAATGAATGGAAAGGAAACTTTCCAGTAGTTTCTCTAGACCAACCAATACATTGTCCATAAAGCGATGTCTGGATCTACTCAAGGGAAGTTCTTCTCTTACTTTGGCCTCATGAATTTTTCTGATTGCTCGGTCTTTTGACATACATGATCACACATGCTATAGATATTATTCGTTATCTTTTTTCTAACTACTCTATTTCGGCATACATGATCACACACGCTATAGATATTATTCGTTATCTTCTTTCTAACTACTCTATTTTGCGGGTATTTGTTTTTAGATTGTCCCTATTATTAACAAAAAATCGCACCACTCCAAGAACATGAATATCTTGATAAATACCATCCACCAATCATTTATTTCAAGTTCCTTATGTTCTCCTTATTTTAATGTTCATCCCAGGTAAATTATTTACACTAATTCTGATACTTTAATACTATACGAGTATATCTTTTCACTCCTTTTTGCTTTGAATATCTTTTCACTCATTTTTACACCAAGTCTGATACTTTAATACTATACGAGTATATCTTTTCACTCATTTTTACACAAAAAATTTTCACTCATTTTTACACAAAGTATATCTTTTCAATCATTTTTACATAAATTCTGATACTTTAATACTATACGAGTATATATTTTCACTCATTTTTGCTTTAAATAAAAGCTTAAGAAATGTATGCACGTAGAAGAAAACTGGGTTACAGTGTAAAACAGAATACAAAATTACGTGAGTCAAGATTAAAATGAACTTAAGGTTGATGAGTTGAGTATGATAAAAAAAAGCACTCTGAGATGATTGGGGCTCGTGGAACAAATGGATGAAGAAAGACTAGTAAAACATACAGTTTAAATGTGAGTGAAAGGCGTGGTAGAAGAAAATTCAGGAAATTATGGTTGAATCAAGTCAATAATATTTTGAAAGAAGGAAATTTAAGAAGTAAAAGAAATCGCAGGAGATGTACAAGAAGGTGTGTGTATACGAAAGTGGCGAAATATTAATGTCGAGATAAAAAAATCTGGCACTCTGTTCTCTTTGCCAATCTCGCAAGTAAAGGGCGTGATGGTTTAGATGCACACATATATACTCCTTTTTTGTCAATTGGAAACATGGAAAATATACCTAGACCTTCCAAATTTCCCACTGTGTAGCCATAATGCATACCAAATTCACATTAAAACTTCAGAATCCCGTCTCATAATCTTAATCTAAAGTAAAGATGGGCGAACAATTTTTTAATGGTTTTAAAAGTTGGTAAAACTTTTCTTTTTCTTTGAGGTGCCAACCCCGTTATTAAACACTGGACTTAGGTAGAGAAAGTACCGGCTAAAGCCCTACGCTGTACTTCTCTGGGGCATAAGGATATTTATTTATTTATTCAACCCTTTTATTGCAAATACAATCTCGTGGGCTTATTATCAGGTGGTAATTTCTTCCAACCAACCATACAAAAGTAAATTAATGAAGTTACATGTTTGCAAAAAACATCAAAAGACTATCCATCCCCACGAAATCCATAAACACATACATGAGCATATACCCACCAACCCCACAAATACGGACAATCACCTGAATTTTTCCTTTCATATAAATTGAGATAGCATCAAGCAAACGAAAAGTAAGGGATGATGAAGAGGAAAGGTAAAAATCAGAAAGAAGCACGTTATATTACTGACTAGAAATTAAGAGTTTTTCAGTCGCTTCTTCAAGCATGCCAAGGACGGAGCGAGTCTAACATTGGTTTGTAACTGATTCCTGAGTCTCGCTGAATTTACAGTAAAGGACGAAGTAAAAAGAGAAAAGCGGTGAACCTATGACTTCAATCGTATTTATTTAACTAAAAAATGTATGAATTAAGATATACATATAATAAATAACAAGTTAATTTAAATTCCAGCAAAGCTGCCACTGATATTTAGATATATTTCCTTCAGGCAGAATAAAAAATGCAATAAACTAATTTAAAAACCCTAGAGATATGTTTAAGAGTCGCTGCTTTTTTATAATAAAGAATATACAGTTTGATAGCATTTATTGTAGATTTGAAACCCTGCAAGCTAATTGAGGGGTCTGGGATACTGACAACTAAAATACAGTGAAAAAAATTTCATATAAAATCCAGGAAACCCATTAGATGATCAATACTTTGATGGTGGAATGAAAAAGGACGAAATTTTTGCGTACATTAACTTGATCTCAAAAAATAATCCACAAAACAGTAGTGATCATTGTTACTTAAGACTCCAACTGTATCCAATTTTCGGATTTCAAAATACCTCACGTAACTAAATATAAAAAGGGGCAAAACAGATAAAAAATATTCATTCAATCAATTTATATTTGATATGAAATCCAATTCATGAGTTATATTTATATTTTTTAAAAATATCAGTTTATGCACTCCATTGTTTTAGAAAACATTTACTGTTGGAAAGTTTTTACACTTAAAACACATACTCGTATACTCGGAAACTATTCCTTTCTGATACTTGTTCTTCGTTACATAAATTTAACAACTATACATAACATCTCGTAATTTTCTATCGAGGTAGGCCGAAAAGACAGAATGTCAAACTTTCCTATCATGACACAAACCTTCGCCTCTTTTATATCCATACACTTTCTCACTTAACGCCTAAATTATCTTTGACTTTCTATGTTTTCTTCTTTTGAAATTGATCCAACTTAACTTTAATTGGTCTGCCTCGTCCACTTTTCCACTGACTATTACAGTGTATTTTAGTCTTTCTTCACTCATTCTTAAATGTATAACGTTTGTGTAAGTATGCCAAAAGAGCTGCAGCAGATTATACACTTTTTTTAACAACAATGTGTACGGCGAAACCTGAAAAACTATTTGAGATAAAGCATTAAAAACACACACATACTACATGATATAAACCGTGATGCTTTATTATTAATAAGTTGTCCAGTCGCCTCCACTAGTAATAATTGCCCGGCATCTCCGAGACATACTTTCTACTCATTTTATAGCATAATCTAGGGGAAAAAACTTCCATATCAGTCGAATCTGTATAAATAACTGCTTGATGTTCCAGACATTTTTCTCTCGGAGCTTGAACTTTATGAGTGCCCAAACATTTTTTTATAGGATTTGCATCTCGAAACTGTGACTATGATGGCCAATCCGTTATGTCAACGTCATTTTTCTGTTTTTACGCAGTACAAAGACGACTCTGATGTTTTGGGTCATTGTCCTCTTGCAGCAGCCAATTTTAATTTTCTTCTTTTAAACCACCTTTGGGCAGATGGTAATAAAGCCCTCTGATATATTTTAACCATTTTTGCAGCGTTCAAATTATTTGCGAAGATGTGCAAAGTGCCAAATCCCTGCTTTGAGAAACAGCCCCAGACGTAGACTTTTACCGGATATTTAACGATCCGCTGAATGAATCTATTGATGCGGGTATACGAGGTATGATTAATGGAAGAACTTACCCAAAAAGAAGCTTCGTCCGAAAAAAACCCTTTCTCCCAATCACGGTTCAAATTTTCTTTCGCCCAAGGTAAGTTGGCCTTAAGGCAAGTTTAAATATATTTCTGGTTGGTTGGAAGAAATTGCCACATGATAGTAAGTAACGTGTAATACAAAAGAAAAAATATAAAATATATTACAGTGTTTGAGGTGTGATAATAAAAAGGTGAAATACCCCTGCTCCCTGTACATTCAAAAGTTGTGGGATTTCCGTACTTATATCACACACAAATTCAGTTTAATTTCCCTAACCAACAGTAATAACTAGGTAATACTACATCAAAGCTTTTACTCATCTTTATTTAAGATATGAAAGTCTTTGGAAATAACGTAAACGTATTTATTCTGACAGCAAAACGTTTAAATGTGTCATTTTTAGATCCGGGTCAATATAAAACCAACATTTTAAAGAAAATAGTAAAGCTTGTGTTATTCAGAGAAAATAAAAACATAAACTTAATTTCCTAAGAAGGAAAGGTTTAACTAGATATTCTCATTACCGAGATGAAGTTTTTTTGAGTAACATAAAAACGCTTAAAAACTTCTTGATACATTCACCGCTTAAACTTAAAGATTCCTATTTACTTTGAAAATAATTTTCTTTGTATTCATTTAACTTAAAATTTCTCTGTTATGTTGAAAAAACTTATTTTTCAAAGTTGGAGAAAATCACACAGATAAATTTAAGCGTTTGTTTCCTCAGACTACAAAAATATTCCGAAGTTAAATGAGCTAAAAATTATTCTTATATATTTTTTCAAAAAATGACCAAATTTTCAGCGTTTACTTACTGATACATAGTTTTTTTTATGTGTATATTATATTACAATGAGGCTTTTTTTTTAAATCAAAAAGTGATGATACTAGATAAAATATATCGCAAGAAAAAAGTAAAAATCGTTAATTTACTGTTGTAAGACGCCTGTCTTCTAATGCAGATATTACGGGATCGATTCCCGTTAGTACCCAGATTTTTTTTTAAAAAGTTTCCAGTCGGTTTTTCACTAAAGGCTTGTTAAAGAAATTATAGATTGATAAGAAGAAAATGCCACATGGGAATAATCCGCCTGATTGTAACATTGTATATACATCGAAAGTATGATATAATATACTACAAGTTAGTTCGATGGATATAAAATAGTCTGTAAGCATAAGTCTTATTTAAGGAATATTTATTGTTATAATATCAAATCTCCTTTATTATTGGTGTTTATGGTTCTTATCATAACACGCCTTCGATATATTTATTATTAAAGATAAGCCAGACACAATGATACGTTCATAAACAAATGAAAACATGCCTTAACAGCCTTAATGTACCGTATAAAGCCTCGAAGATATACGGTGAGTATTAGTGAAGACTGTGGAATATAGAACACTGGGCTAGCGCAAGGGTCACTGCCGCGGGGGTGCAAACTTCTAAAATTAATAACAATAAAATTAAAATGTATAAAGCGATGTTTAGGGAGCAGGCTCTTTACATGGACGCTCTTACTTGGGAACGAAACTTACTAATATTGACAAATTAAAAATAAAATGAAAAAGAAAACGAATAATGTATTACGATAGCTTAGAAAAATTGCTATAAAATATATACCTCAAAAACAAATTTGGATGAGAATTGTGTTGGGATATGAGGTTCATACTAGATAAAATTGATTCTAACGAGAACTGAGCAACCACTCTTAAAATTACACTAAAATATTGAAAAACAGCCGTAAAAATCTTCAAACGTATTGCTAAAAGACATATCAGCCTAAAATGCATTCTAAAAAATTTATTAAAATAGTAAATCTCGTTTTAAAAAAAAACATTTTATATGACTATGAACTTTCGGTGTTGAAATTTTCTAACACCCTATCAATTGGTTTCCTACGTTCATCTCACTCATAGCCCATATTACTGCGGTGACCCTGTTAGCACAGTAGCCCTATAACCCACGTAAGAAGTTTATTATCTCATTTTACAACAACCTAAAATGTGCGCTTAAAGGGAGCATTAAGTTGATAATGTCGCAGTCACCCTTCGAGTCCATTAATTAAGGAAACATAGATAATTTATTTGTAAGGTGCTATGTTATTACGTCAATTAACTATCTAAAAACATTTCATATATATAACATATTATTCAATGTTTGAAAAGACATTCAATTATAAAAAGAAGCAACATCTATTTGTTTAGCGCTTTTTGTCGGGTAGCAGTCTCTTTCAAACAACCAAAAAAAAAATGGGAAAGAAGTTACATGGTCGCGAAAATTATTCAAATTATCATTAATTTGTAGAAAATTTATAAAAAATATGAAAAACATCAATAAAAGTAAAAGATCATTGAAATCAAAAATCAAAAGGTGTTAAAGAGGAAGGCCAAGGAATTCATGGGTGGTGCAACAAGATAACCTGATGCAGAGGCACGGCCTGGGGGACGTAGTCCGGGACAGAAGAGCATACAACCTGAGGACGAGTAGAGCTGACCCCGACAGTCTTCGCAGACAATGAGTTGGGATGGAGCCAGGGAAAAGGACTAAAAAGGACCGTAGTACCATTAAAATTGTGTGTCCAAATTAAATAGCCTGTTGTTTTTTTCCGCATTGTATGTATATTTCTTCTCAAGTGTCAAATAAAACAAAATAAAAAAATATTTGTAAGTCAGAATATGAATGAAAAAGTAACATATTTTCGCGTGCTTGACAAAATATACACATTATTTAGAAATTAGCACACAATTTTTTAATTGTTTTATATTTATCAGCCATTAATATTCTTAAAAAATGAAATAAAAATATATTTTCCATACGGGATATGATATGTTTGTTGCCTTTCATTTGTCGTGTCCCTAGTTAACTAGGATTTTGCCTGTATCTCACTGAGGACATATAGCATGAAAAATTAATCTATACTTCTTTCCGATTTTTTATTATATAAAACCCCGTTGCACATTCTCATCAACCGGACAAACAGTAACACTCAATTACATATGTACGAGTATATATCAAACGAATCAAACCCCTCACACTTCATCACAGCAGACAGACAAAAACGTTCATCCCACAATATACCACACATCATAAAAACGTTCGTCCCACAATACACCACACATCATAAAAACGTTCATCCCACAATATACCACACATCATAAAAACATTCATCCCACAATAAACCACACATCATAGAAACATTCATCCCACAATATACCACACATCATACAAACGTTTGTCCCACAATATACCACACATCATAAAAACATTCATCCCACAATATACCACACATCATAAAAACATTAATCCCACAATATACCACAGATCATAAAAACGTTCATCCCACAATATACCACACATCATAAAAACATTCATCCCACAATATACCACACATCATAAAAACATTCATCCCACAATATACCACACATCATAAAAACATTCATCCCACAATATACCACACATCATAAAAACGTTCGTCTCACAATATACCACACATCATAAAAACGTTCATCCCACAATATACCACACATCATAAAATCGTTCATCGCACAATATACCACACATCATAAAATCGTTCATCGCACAATATACCACACATCATAGAAACATTCATCCCACAATATACCACAGATCATAAAAACGTTCATCCCACAATATACCACAGATCACAAAAACGTTCATCCCACAATATACCACAGATCATAAAAACGTTCATCCCACAATATACCACACATCATAAAAAATATAATTCTTAAAATTACAATGAACCAATAAATTAAGTCTAAAATTGTACGGAATAAATCGTCATGTTAATTGGGAAAATTATAAAATAATATGTTCTCCGTCATGAAAAAAGGATATCATTTTACGTATCAATAATAATAAATTACGATGCCTCATAAATTTATTTGAAATTTTCTGCAGTGATCATATTTCGAAATAATAAATATAATTTTCATGAACTGCAATTAAAAATGGAAGTTTGATACCAACATTTACGTAATCCAAAAAAACATTTCATTGCGGTTCACATGATCCCTCCAGAAGCGCCATCTGTTTCTTCCCCACCTCACTATGTCTTCAAAACCACAGACAGACCTTATCGTCTCATTTCTGATTCGATCTCTAAGAGTTCTGCCTGCGATGGAGCGTAGGGTTCTCATTTCTGACACTCTGAGAAGGTTTTTTGTCCTGCTGGTATCGGCTCTCGCTTCTATCCCACATGTCATGATGGGGCAGACGCATGTCTTATATATCCCGACCTTACTTTCGGTTAGCATGTGTTTGTTTCTCCATTTTCTTGGTAATATTGATATTTAATTATTATGTACGGAAAATATAATTAATTTTTGGTTTTATATCAACCATAGTTGATTATAATTATTATACTTATACGCACACATATTATAAATGTATATGTAAGTGTGTCATTAAGTTATAATTATATTTTATTAAGTTACAATGTTTTCGATATACGTCGTTTAGGAAAATCTAATATAATATTGAAATGAATTCTTATTACTGTGAATTCTAAATACATATCTTTTGAAATAAAATAAAATTACCACCATAAAATTTTATTTTTTCGTGAAAAGCACGACAAAATCATAGTAACAATTCTGAATCTACCCTTCAAAATAAAATACTGCGATGCTTGCACAGTAATATCTAAATTAATTTTCTTATATTTTACAATAGACAATATCTCGATAAAATTTGTTTTTATTTCAATAACACCAATATCACGCTCATTGAATTTTATTGTAATAAAATTTTAGATGGGTATATCGTAGAAATTCAGAATGCCTATGTACTCGTACCAGGGGAACCATATTAACTGACCTCAAAGAAAATTTGAGTATTGGAAGGTGAAGGAAGTATGAGGAGATTGATTTTAATTAATTTTCCCTACAATTAGTTTGAAAAATATTTAATTTGTTTTGGCCTTCAAATATGTAAATATCGCTTTCAATAAGAAATAAATGTGTCAATTTTTAATATTAGATATTAAATTTGATTTCGTTTGAATAGAAAGGCAAATTAAATCATATATAATAATTTCATTAAAAGTCAAACAAACCTACGTTTTGTTAATAAAGAGAAATATTGTAATTTATTTAATCAAACACTGTTTATTCCACTTTATGATATACTACGGTATAACCCTACCGGTTTCAAGGTTTCCCCCCCCCCTCATCAGGGGACCATAAAGAAGTCTTATTTGTGATATCCTGATGATGAGGTAAAAACCTTGAAACTGGTAGAATAATACTGTTATATAAAATAAAATAAACAGTATTTGACTAAATAAATTACAATGTCTATAACCTCCACAGTGTTAATGCCTTAACTATAAATAATATATAGAACACTGCTTTACTAGGCAAGGCCTGTGATGAAGTGGTCTCAATCGTTACTAAAAATATTCTTTAATCTTTGGTTTTGAAAATTTGACATCTTGCAGTAATACAAGCTTACTGGGCCATGAAAATAAACTTAAAAAATTTAAGAATTTTTAGTTGTTCGTCTGATTTATTGTGTACTTCTTTTATTTTGTATCTATTCATAATATATGCTGACAAAATAACTGAATTTCCTTGTAAATTTAACAACATCTATAAAAACATCAATTTGATAAAAACCAGAGAGAATTTATTCAGAAGCATGATTTTTTTGTCCGTGTATGTATGCCAATCTCTTGAAATATTTTCGTGAAGTCAATCGAGTTATACGAAGAGTTGGCGGAGGAGGTATATAGATGTCAAGGCGGCGAAGAATATGTTTCAAAATAGAAAAATCTGACTCTGTCATCTCTACCCACCTCTAACAAGGAAATATTATGATGTATGCATGTCTGTATAAAAATATAATAATTTAAATTTAATTAATTAACAGCAACACGATTAGTTTGAACTAAGTAAATATTTTTATAAAAAGTCGTTCCTTTTAAACTCAATAATATTATTCGAAGAAAATACTAAAGCTCAAGCTAACAAATGTATTCGTTCAGTATATTGACTCAGTTTATATAAACATAGTTAATTTACTTCGATCAAAAGGAATAAATAAAAATGCATGGGATTCCGATGCAGTTTTGCCAAGCAGTTCATGCCAATGCGAGGGAGTCCAACTTGATTAAAGTTTATCTGCGACGTGTAAATTACATTCTGTGAGCTAGAAACCGATATCCCTTGCATCTAGCAATGGAATATTTGACGTAGTTTCCTACCAGCTTGACATTCTTCAAAAGCAATTCATTTCAACCAATAGTCAATATCTTATATTGCTCTACACCAACTATTTGTTAGATGTCTACTTTATATTTTATTTCGTATAAAATTCAAACCTTCTTTTAATAGTAAATATTTTCTGGATCAAAGCATACATCAACGAACATAGCCAAGTTTCCCAACTCGGCAGTAGCGGGATCGATTTTCATTGATACCCATTTTAGTTTAGGGCATTAAAAAATATTAATCAAGTTGGTTGGAAGACATTACCACATGACAATAAAAGACGACCTCCATAGGCTTGTTCGAATACAGGTCATCTTTTTTGTCTTCCAACACGGAGGAAGTGAAATCGATTCACATTGATACCTATTAAATAGATCTGGTTTTTACCTAAAACCTCTTTAACACTTGCCACCCTGTGATGGATAGCGAGTGCACAGGGCTTTTATTTAATTTGATTATTCGACGTTTTAATACATATTGTAATAAAATTATTTTTATAGCTTATTACAAAAAATAACCTAGCAGATTTTGCGTAATTTTAATTTAAAACATGCATTTTTCACTGGACGCTTAGCGTCCAGCACCGTGGCTGGCAGATTTTTTTAGCACAGTAAGGCAAGTGTTAAAAAAAACCTGGTTGGCTAAAAGAGATCGCAATAATCCTAGCAGGTTTTACTGTAAATAACAAGAATTTTATTAATTACAATATGAATAAAAATATCTCATTAAAAAACTTCAAGCTAATCACAATTCCTTTGTTCTAATTTTGATATTTTATAAATGTCTAGGTATACGGAATCAACCCCGAAACTAGGTCATGTAGATCGTTATTTTTGGGATATTTCATTGCCAACACTTGTTATGTAGTATGTTTTTTTAATTATTAATTAAAGTAATTTATTATTGTAAAAACCTTTGTCATAAAAAATTGATTTTCAATATAGAAAAATGAAAAATGTTTTTTCTTCTTCGTTATATTTCAGTGTTATTAAGTTATTTTATTGGAGTACGTGTACAAAGCTTCTTGTTTCAGCAAATCTTCGTGAGATGATTACAGAATATCAAATGTCTCTTATGAAAATGAAAGAAAGAGGGACATATTTTTAAAACTAATATTAACCTTTTTACGGCGATGGCTCGAGTATCTTTCGTGTGTCCTACAGGCGGCGGTGTTTTACCTCAATAAATTTATATTGTATCTACATAAAAATATGACTCACCATTATCCCGAATTTGATTACTGTGGAACTGTGCGCCGATGCATTTTTTAGCTGACACTATACACACGTAATATTATCCAAATCAAAGCTATAAATAAAGTGCGACAATATAAGAAGCAATAATCGAAGAAAACAATAATCCATAAACAATGAAAAAGGCAATTAATTCAATACGCAATACGCGTACTTACAAAAAAAAATATCGACGCAAAATACGTCATATTGATCGGGAGCAATCGTCATTAGAAACATGACCTTCAACACACCCGAACGTGTGGCGCTAATATTTAAAATGCTTTAAATTTCGACGGCCTCGAATCGGTCTGTTTAAATCCTTCTTATGGATCAAGTACTTGAAGTTTTGATGATTTTAAAAGAGATGTCACTAGAGGACACGTTTTGTCTTATATTCAGGTTAAAAATTTTAAAGAAGATTTAATTTTGACTGAGATATCGACACGCAAAGTTAGTGGCCACTTAAATGGCCGCTCGCCAGGACGGCACGTATTATGTATGGGCCAGTTAAGTGGTCCCCCGCCATGAAAGAGTAAAAACATTTTTAGATTTTTTTTTCTTTTTTATAATTTGTAAGAAACTGATTTTGGAACAACTGAATATATTTAAACGTTTTAAACACTATACACATACAAATACTCGTACATAACATCACACCATTTACCTGAGGAATTAGGCAAAGATGACAAAATTTTATATTACAATATACTTCCTTTGCATCTTCTGATACATTTTCTCATGTTTCTCTTACTTCTTACATTTCCTTCTTTCAACATTTCACTCATTGTATTTGGTTCAACCACATTTTTCTCAGTCGTCCTATATCACAACTCCCACTTATGCTTGTATTGTAAAATGATTTAATAATTACAATATATTTTTTCCAATAGTTCGATTGAAATTTTCTTAATTCTAACTGTTCGGTTAGCGTTCTTATTAATTTTTTATTATTTTATTAAGTAAATTATAAGACGTATAATTGCCAAAGGCTATATACCCCTACACAATTGTCTTACTTAAGAACTAAAAGACTTATCTAATTTCTATATTATAACTGTAAACTTACTTAATTTTAATACCCTACATTTAATTTTTATTTTTCATAATCTTAATATTTAACACCTACATAATCGTTGTTGCTGAACCTCGTAGTCGATGATCTCTTAGTCACTCCAACGTCAATCTTGAACTGCTCTTCCACGTCAATCATGTAATCTTCTGTGAGAAAATAGCCCGATCATAGATGCACACTCCCTCCTATCAGATTTCACAGACATGTAGATTCTACTGACTCGCCTGACAATGCTGACCTATGTTCACAGCACGCTGACTGTTTCTCACACATCTAGCCATTGAGATGCCATCAGCTCGATAACAGATGGTTCTCCACAGTCCTGAGCCACCTACTCCCAATCCTCAGGCACTCCGCACAAAATCAGCGACTCTCGCACTGTCCTTATAGCGTACCTACATAATAACTTATAACTAGATAACAATTCTCAAAACTAATTATTGTGTTGATTAATTTTTATACACACATACATGCCACTCGTTTAGGCTATTTGCATTTCATCTCATTGACTCAGATCTTGTTTTCAAGTGATGGATAGCTTGTTCGGAGTTTCGGTCCGATGGTAGGACACCTTACTCCTTCATCGGATAAGTTCTGACTGTTAAGATATTTATTGGAAATTTTTGGATCTTTTTGGGAATCGGGAAAGGATAGGTTTGTGGTAATTGTTTTGATTTTATGAATGATTATGAGAAATTATAAACGATTAAATACATATATAAATATGATGATATATACATAATATTAAATACAAATATACATAAATTTGTGTCGTCACACACTGTTTTATATTGAATGGGTGAAAAAAAAAAAAAAAAAAAAAAAAAAAAAAAAAAAAAAAAAAAAAAAAAAAAAAAAAAAAAAAAAATGAAAAAATGAATTGTGAATAAATTATAAGAATGAATATAGTATATGTAGATAAGTAAATGAGTGGGGAAATGTGTGTGACTTTTATAAATATATTAAGGTGTAGAAAATGTTTATTGAAGGTGAGAAATGCGGTTGCCTATGGGGGTAAACTGTCTGCCGGAGGAATTATCGATGATGGGGTGTTCAGAGTGACAATCGGGGGGTCATTTGGGGGGATGATTAGAGTTAAAGAGGGGGGGGTCGGAGGGATGATTCGCAATATTGATTTCGGACGAGTGTGTCTGTAACTGGTGTTCGCGTTGTAGTTATCTAAGGCTTTTATGACTGGGTTGGGATGACGGGATATAGAGCTGTAGAACCTTTCGGCCAGAGCGCGCATATGTTCGGGGATAGTATGTAGTTTGGTATCTGCGTGGAGTCTTGAATTACGGACGATGTAGGGTGCTTTTAAAATTATGCGGAGGGCTTTGTTTTGAATGATCTGAATGTGATGTAGCGTTGTTTTCTTCGCGTGGCCCCAGACCGGAAGGGCGTATGTCAGTTGCGGTCTGACGATCGCTTTATATAGGTGGAGTTTAGTGCGCGTGCTAAGTTTGCTGTATTTACTGATCAAGGGAAATAATGATTTGAGTGTTCCGTGAGCTTTTGATTTGATATTGAGGGCGTGTTTATGCCACGAGAGTCTACTGTCTAATGTGAGGCCTAGGTATTTTACGTGTTTTGACCATGGGACGCTCTGGCCGAAGAGTTTAAGAGTTCTGATGGGTTTGATGTATCTGCGTGAGAAGCGGACTGCTGTGCTTTTGGTGGGATTTATTTTGATCTTCCATTTGGTGCACCAGTGCTCCAGAATGGGAATGAAGTCTTGCAGTCTGTTGTGGGATACGGACTCATATTTCGATGAAGAGAGAAAGGCTGTGTCGTCAGCGTATTGCGCGGTGATACAATGTGTACGTGAAAATTGGGGCATATCGCTCGTGTATATGTTATACAGGATAGGGGACAACAGTGCACCTTGGGGCACACCTGCCAGAATGGGGCGAGGGGATGAATTTATACCGTCTATTTTGACGGAGAAGGAGCGATTTTCAAGGAATGATGCGATGATTTGCACTAGTCTGAGGGGAATACCTGACTTGTGCAGTTTGAATATGAGTCCGTTGAGCCAGACTGTGTCGAAGGCTTTCGCCACGTCTAGTGAAAGGAGGGTCGTGAGGCCTTTGGAGCTGAAGTATTTGATGATGTGTTCTACAACGCGAAGAAGCTGATGGTTGGTAGAGTGTAATGGCCTAAATCCGTGTTGCGAATCTGGGATGATGTTACGTGAGTAAGTTTCTAACGAGAGACGTTCTAGGATTAATTTTTCGAGCACTTTACCTAGAGTCGGGAGCAGACTGATCGGTCTGTAATTTTCAGGGATAACGTGGCTTTTACCCGGTTTAGGGAACATGATGACGTCGGCGTTTTTGAATGGGGTTGGAAAGAATTTATGTCGAAGGCAGGCATTGTAAATGGCGGTAAGGGCGTAAATGGCTTTTTTCGGAAGTTTTTTCAAGGTGAGATTATTGATTTTATCGGGGCCGGGGGCTTTTTTGTTGATGAGATTTTTTATGATAGATTGAATTTCTAACGGTGAGAAGAAGTCTGTGGTGGGGGGGGTTTGCTCATTTAATATGTCGGCAACTGCGTTGTCGACCATTATTGAGTGAGAGGGGTTAGAGAGGTCTGCATTTGGCGAGAAGATATTAGCTAGAGAGTCAGCAAAGGTCTCTGCGCGGTCGCGAGCAGAGAAAACGGGGCCATTTGGTCCTTGAAGAGAGCTGGGTCGGGAGGGCGTATTTCTAAGGCTACGCGTTAGTTTCCATTTGAGTCCATCATTGTATTCGAGAGACTCGACGAAGTCTGACCATTTGTCATTGCGGAGTTGCTGTAGGAGGTGTTTGATTTTTTTGACTAATCTGTTGTAGTCGGTTTTGTAAGAGGGGACAGCTGTGTTTTGCCACAACTTTCTGGTTTTGTTTTTTTCCATAATCAGTATTTTGATATGTGGAGGAAGGGGAAGTTCGGGTTTATCGGCTGGTCTCTCTTTTGAAGAGGATGTGAGAGCGGATTTGATGGTGGTTGTGAAGTCATTTATAGCGGCGTCTATGGAGTTCGTGTCGGGGAAGGTTGTCGGTATTTTGATGCTGCTGTCGACGTTAATAGCGAAATCGCTCCACGAGGTGGTGTGTCGCGGAAGGGCTGAGGGCGAGAAGGGTGGTAAGCCATCCGTCAATTGAAGTAATACCGGGTAGTGATCGGATTGAAGCTGGTGAACAGTCGTGAGATCTGTTTGATAGAGAATGTCGTTATGGACAATGATGTCGATGACATCAGGGCGATGATTGTCTATTAGTGGATAGAGGGTGGGAGACGTGGGTCCTTCCACGAAGTATCTTTTCCGGGAGGAGATTTCGTCAAGTTTATTACCGTGAGTGTTGGAAGTGCGGCTGTGCCAGAAGGGGTGTTTAGCATTTAGATCTCCCGCCATGATGGTGGGGATATTATCTGCGAGGAATGAGTCCAATTCAGACTCGACAAGTGGGGAGGTAGGTGGAAGATAAGTCGCGCAAAGTTTAAGAGGGCCGTGATTGGCGGTGTTCACCACTACGCATGTGGATTCTATGTTGACGGTGGGAGGGGAGGGGATGTGGCAGTGGTCTATCAGATCTTGTTCTTCAGTGCTAATACTAAAGATGAAGTAGTCAGGCAGTAGATGATGCTTCAAGAGCCTGTGATTATAGGTGAAAGGTAGACCGGACTAACTCTTGTAAACCTCCACGGCAGTGATTAGAGGGTTGACGTGGTCTTGTTGGTTTTTATAAAACTTCACCACCCAAGCGAGGATGTGGTGATGGAGGGTTACTTCACGCTATTCGATAAACGTATTGCGATACTTTTTTTTGTGTTGATTTATTTTTATACACACATACATGCCACTCGTTCAGGCTATTTGCATTTCATCTCATTCACTCAGATCTTGCTCCTTACTACAACTACTAAAGGGGGAGTAGTCAGGCAGAGGATGATGCTTCAGGAGCCTGTGCTTATTAACCTCCATGGCAGTGATTAGAGTGTTGCCGTGGTGCTATTGAGCTTCAGATGTTTTATTGCAGTACATTTAAAACGTTAATTTATTTTAAAACCTACGCTAAGTAATTACTTGCCATTAATTCTTGGAGTAGTACGAGGCATATCCAGAAACTAAGTGTACTGAATTTTTGTAGGTTACAATTTTTTTTATTTAAACAAAAAAATTACGTGGTTACCGTAGTACATAAGCTATTTTTCGACATAGTCGCCATTCCTCTCAATGCAGGTGGTGAAGCGGGGTATCAACTTTTTTATGCCTTCCTCGAAGTAGTTTCCCACCAACCCCTCTGTCCACTTCTCCACCCCCTCCTTTACCTCCTCGTCGGTTGAAAACCTTTTTCCACCCATGTGCAGCTTCAGGGAGGTAAAGAGATAGTAATCTGAAGGTGCTAGGTCAGGGGAATGCGCGGGATGGTTCAGGGCATCCCATTTAAACGAGGCGAGCAGTTCCTTCGTGGCGTTGGCCGTGTGTGGTCTTGCATTGTCGTGCAGCAGGCAGACTCCCTTTGTCAGCATGCCTCTCCTTTCGTTTTGAATCGCCCTCCGCAATTTTTTTAGGGTCTCACAGTATCTTGCAGAGTTGATGGTACATGCTACGAAATATGCTACGAAATATTTTATTTTTCATAAGCCAAATTCAAATTCAAGCTCGTGTATGCTACGAAATATTTTATTTTTCATTAAAAATGTTAACCAATATTTAAAAACACTTAAGTTTGTTTAAATATAATCAACTAAATATTCCTTGCATCTTGCGGCAGAATATTTGACTTACATAGCATCGGAAAACCCAGAAATTCAGCAAAACGCCAGTCATTTTCCTTAAAGCGATATTACGAGTACATTTGAATAAGACTACTGAAAATACCAGTCATGTTACGAGAATATTATGTTATTTGATTTATGCATATGCTGCAATGCTAGCATATCAATATACATGGGTATTTATTAATATGCGTTTTGTAATTTTATGTAAATAATTCATTACAGCTGTCGCATGCAATAAAATTTAAAATATTAACCAACATATTATTCACACTGCAGTATTTTCGATTACACATACTCTAGTAGAATTTTATTTCGAAACTAACACAGTTTTAATTAAATCTATCCATCAATCACAAATCCTCTTTCAGGAAATGCACAAACCAATCGTTGATGTAAAAAAATAAGATAAAAGTACACATTCTATTGTAAGACAGAAAAGATAAAAATACAAAATATTTTAATAAAATTTCGGAATTCGAGCATACATACTCGAACCGGACATTATCAAAATATGGTAAGGGGATAGTCTACAACAGTATTTAAGCATGAGAGTGAAACTTGGACTTGAAAAAAGACTGAATGGAGCCGAATAAATGCTGCTCAAATATTAGGTGTTAACATACTCGTAAGTTATGTCCGTTTTTTTTTCAAATTTAAAAATTAGCACCAAAAGTAAAACAAAATGGTAAAAGTTATACGTCATTCGAAAGAAAATTTTCTGTTCTACAAGATATTGTGATGGCTTTTACGTTACATATATTATTTTATTTGATTACCAGCCTTCAAAATGGAATGTCAAGTAGACGAAAGTGAGCATTTTTGACACATCTTTCTGTTCGCGTTCAATGAAGGGAATAAAGCTGTCAAAGCTGCTCGCAATATTTGCGAAGTGTACGGTTAAGATGGTATAAATGAATGGACAGCTCATTGATGTTTTTTCCTTCAATAATGATGTTGAATTGCAGACATGGTTGGACGAATTCCTCGAGTCAAGATCGAATGGTTTTTATCGCACAGTCATTGAAAAACTTGTAGAACGTTGGCAAGAAGTTATAAATAATGAAAGAGAATACATTATTGACTAATTTGTTGTAAAATAATGAAGGAGAATACATTATTGATTAAGTTGTTGTATTTTTTTTTGTTGTGTCCTCTTGTTCTCTTCATTTGGAAAAAACGGACACAACTTATGTTAACACCCAATACATGGAGTGACAATGTATCACATAAACTAGAATTAAGTGATTGGGGATAAATGTGAAATTAAGGCTGATATGTTGATTAAGATTAAGAAGAGCATTTCTAAGATGGTAAGGCCCTGAAAAAAGAATGAATGAACAAATCAAATATGTATGTTGTACGAATTTGAGTGGAAAGTGTGGTTGAAGAAGACCAAGGATGTATGGTTGGATAAAGTGAATTATATTTTGAAAGAAGGAGACATAAAAAGTAAGAAAAATTATAAGAGATATGTATATGTAGGTAGAAGATATGTTATGTGTCAAAATATGAAAGTTTGGTCCTATATCATCTTTGCCTACCTCGACAGGGAAATAGCACGATGGTCTGTATGTATAAATTATTTTTTTTAATCTGAACGATCCTGGAACGAGTTTTCAAAACATCGACCCTATTCTATTTGTTTATTGTGTAATCAAAAATCGGAAAGAATTATCGATTTATTTTTTCATGCTAAATATCCTCAGTTAGATACAGGCAAAAGCCTAGTTTACTGGAGATACGACAAATGAAAGGCAACAAACCCAGATCCATTAAAATTGTATGTCCAAATCAAATTACCTGTTGTTTTTTCGCAAATTGTGTATATTTCTTGTCATGTATAATAATGAATAAATAAATAAAATAAATAAATTCTGGAACGAGTTTTCAAAGCATCGGTCAGAGGGAGACGTTCCGGAAAAGCCGAGGAGATGGACTTGACAGATGAAGGACAGGCTTCAACTGGTTCCCGAGAGGTCCAAGAACCGACTCACTGAGAGGAGGGCCATGACAGTGCTGCAACCTCGACTCGGTAGGTAAGATGAAGATTAAAAATGAATATGGTTTTAAAATCTTTAATAATAAATACTCTTTTTATTTCACTAACAAGGTTAATCACCATGACACGTGATTCTACATTCTATGCCAAGATTATCTTCAGGAGGAAGGATCATTCAGGAGGAAGAATCATTCAGAAGGAATCCTTGAGATAGGAAGTAGAGACACATATGAGTAATATAATAACACATTTTTTTTAAATATTATTATTTGAAATTTCAGAAAGTTAAAGCCGAAAAAAAATTAAAAGATTCAAATTAATTTAAAGTTATTCATGTACAGTACCCGGCGGTAAGTAATACACATAGGGCTGTAGAAAGAGACTGTCGGCCATAATCGGATAACTTCGGCTTTGTAGAGCATAGTCTCTGTTCCTAGAACGCTTGACAACGACTGACAAATCGCGACGGGACACGTGTATGAATAACAGAGACGATGCTCTACAAATCCCAAGTTAGTCGATTATGGCAGACAGTCTCTTTCTTAAGCCTGATGTGTATTACTTACAGCCGGGTACTGTACAAATAAATTCTATTTCATCCTGAGAAACGTCAATCGACTAACGTTTTGAAACCGTGATAAGGCACCTTTTACATACTATATAAAAAATTGTTTTGCGCATATACATACCATCACGCCATTTCCCTGCCGGGTAGGCAGAGACGATAGAGCACCATAATTTCATATATCGACAAACGTCCTTAGCCTCTTCCACATCCATAAATCTTCTCATGCGACTTCAACGATTTCTTTGACTTTCTACAGTTCCTTCTTTCAGAATATCATTCAATTAATCCAACCATACTTTCCTTGTTCTTTCTCTCACACGCCTTCCGCTCATATTTCACTGTGTATAATATATGTTTTCCATGTCTTATTTTATTAATTCGTCTTTTATGCCCCAGGATGCATCTCCACAGCCTTCATTCGGCTCCTTTCAATGATTTCCACTCGCATTTGCACTATAGAAGTAAATCTATGTTCTTAGTCTTTCAACATGCATTCGTTCCTCATGCCCAAACTATCTAAGCGCGCTCTATTCGTTTTACTTAATACATTGGTTTTAAGTTCACATTCATCCCTTATCAACTCATTCCGTATTCTGAAACATATTATCCACAATGTATGTATTTCTACAGCATTTATTCGGCTCATATCACTATTTTTTCACATCCATGTTTTACTCCTATACATGAAAGTTGGCACCAAAATACTATTTTCAACTATCATAACATTTAAGCAGATTTTTATGCTATTTAGTTCGAGTAAATCCTCCATCAACTTTGTTTTCTATCGCTACACGCCGTTCGATCTCCTTCTTAAGTCTTCCATCATCTGTGAAAATACTACCCAAGTAGCAGAATTCCTCAACTTGTTCCAATATTTCATTATTCACCCTTATATCGTATTTACTTTTTCTTCCACTCTTTTCTATCACCATAACTTTGAATTTTGCAAAAGCCAGGGTGACATAACGCATCCTTGCTTTACCTCTTTCAAAATATCAAACCATTCAGTCGAGGTGCCATTACCTCTAATACATGCTCAATTTTTGTCAAACATATATTTTTTTGTACTTACACTAATAAGATTTGTGCTAAAAATATATATTTAATTCTTAATAAAACACGACGTTCGTCAACAATGAACAAAACAAAGTTCTAGACTAATATTATCTCAAAAAAAGTAACTTGCTCTTCGAAAAATCAAATTAACCTTGAAATATACAAAAAAAAAGGTTTCACATGGAAGCGATCATATTTTTTTACTAATTCTGATATTTATTGTCTTTTATGGATGTAAAATTGCTGTTGGTATTTTAAAAGATGGAGAAGCCTACCTCGATGGTAAATCAATCAGAACACATTTTGTCCCTTTCAGTGTAATACATTTTCAGTATCGAGGTGAGGAAGTATGAACTCCCATTTTTACCAAAGTTCAAAGTTATTCGTCATCCAATACTTCTATTTGAAAGTATTTTTACTGAAACATTACATCTCAATATTTTGAATCAATACAAAAAGGTTTTAATAGTTTTCGGGATAAATTTATATTTTCGGGTATATTTTTTATCCTTAAATATAATACGAGTATAACAATGATTTATACAGCAATATTTTATAACATTGCCATAAGTAAAAAAAAATGGCTTTACATTTGGTAGGTAGATATTTTTATTTTATCGTCCTTTTGTTTGAAAATTATGTTGAAAAATTTTTTTTTGAAAAACAAATTTTAACGCGATATTCCGTTTTATTTATTGATAGTTTTCAAGAAAATTTCAGACTACACGAGTAATTGTTTATGTTTTGAAATTATTTAGTGTTTTAAAGAACTCGCTTATAAAATGGATCCTTCGTATTTGAAACATCAGAAAGATTGCTCCAAAGTAGACATTTAGCTTCTGAAAGACGAAAAGTAACGTAATAATCCATTATTCAAAACATATTTTTCCAAGATACGCTACAAAGTTAAGTAGAATGTACTTTCAATTCTAGTAACTTAAGAATCAAAATGGCTTACAACAATTTATAAAATCACAACAATATACAGAATATTTTATCCACCTAAATGCTCTCGTTTCAGAGAATGAAGGATTTTAAACAGATTCTGACGAAGATATGGATTAATCGGAACATACCCTTAAGAACCGAAATCTGTGTAGTGAAATCTCTAGTATTCTCCATAGCACTGCATGGAATGATAACATGAACGACGATAGAAAAATATGGTAAGTGCCATCGAAATGTGGACCGAAACATTTGTGATATGATCACTTCAGTGTATCCGAAATATACGACGAAGAAAACGTTGGGGAATCTAAATCTCAGATTCATAGAAAAGTGTGTGGAGGATAATGCCTTGAAAAATACCTTTGTAGACTAGGAGATGTTCTCTGCTGGAGAATATTCGATGTCAGGATACTAGCCGAGAAGAGTTCGATGTCAGGATGCTACCCAGATACTCGTGTATGCATCACGAGTTAAAATAGGGTGAACAATGGCCCACCAATTCCAACCAACAATCAAGACCTCAACACTCAGCGTTAAGTAAGCGATGAACAAGAAGAAATAACCACGAATGACAAAAAAAAGCTATGGAAAGTTTTAAAATATAACACTGCCTAGGACCAACTTCGTGACTTGTCAGGAAATCAAGATGCTCAGCATGAAGTAGGAGCACGCGATTTTTTTTTTAAAACAGGCTTAGCCCAATTACTTTGAAAAATACAAGACATTTTAAAAATAAAGAAAAATTACATAGAATAAAAAAAAATGATATAAAGTAAAAAAGAATGTATATGCACACATATGTACACACAAACATATGATACACATACATTCACAGTCACTTAAGTACGTTGATAAGTGCTTTCTAACGCGCTTAACCTTAGAAGAAAATTTTCTTTTGCTTTTGGTAATGTAATATGAAATATGTCAATATCCGAAGCAGTCCCGTTCAAAAGAGTTAAGGCCCTTCCAACAGGCATAGCGGCTGGGAGACCCGTTCTTGCGTACGTTATTGAGAACAGTTCTTGGCAGCGCAGTCTAGTGTAATTGTTAGGAACACTTAACGCTAATATTTGTAGTAATGCTGGACAGCTCACAACTCCTCGAACGAGTTTGACAAAGTATACCAGGAGACGCAGATCTCTTCTTACGCTCAAGGAGTTATACTCGAGCATGCCCAGCAGAAACTGAGTAGGATAAAGCCATGGATAGACACCGAACTCTCTCATATAGAGATATTGTAGATATTTTTTTTTGTACTTTCTCCACCATGAGTGAGTTCTGCGCCCCCGAAGAATACTATAAGCAATATAATGTACTACTAATTACTTAAAATAGCTGATATGTTTTTTTCATAATTTTTTTAAATAAAATAAGTTGCCCATAGCCAATTATAAAACTGCCATGGTCTCCATTTTGGAAGCTCTGTACCAAGACATATCACCTGTCAAACTTCCTCGCAAGTCCTTTTGTGTGTGCTGTAAAGCTCCAACACAGGGGGAGCCATCATTCACTTAGCCACTTATGCCATCGCTTCAGCTGTCAACTCAACTCTTATATTGTCTATCACTCGAAACCCTTCCTCTTTTAAACACCACCACTTAATACTCATTTGTACTTAGAAACTTGTCATAGTTGTTCCGCCAATATCTCGTAATTACTTTGAAATAAGTTGACAAATATCTTCAAGATTCCTTTTTCTAACGCAATTTTAGTTTATTTTCTAAGTATAATATAAGTATATGTGTATTAGGTTAAAAAAAGCACGATTAGAAAAACGACTACATTGTGTTATGTTAAGCTTTCGTTGTTTACTGTACAACCTGGTCGGTTTATTACCTTGAAGTAATCTGATCCAATCACCGGAAAAATGTTAAAGAGGCCTGAAGGAAAAACCAATCTGTAACCTTTAAAAAAAACTTTCTAGCACTGGTCGTTAATGTTGTACAAGATAGATATACATTTTAAACCAATTGATGTTAATACAATACATGTATGACTTTTAAGCCTACTAGGTATTAAACACATTTTTTCTGTTGTTTATATGTTGTTTATAGTTAAGGCATTAACGCTGTGGAGGTTTAAAGACATTGTAATTTATTTTTATCAAACCCTGTTTATTCCACTTTTTTGTAACGGTATAACCCTACCGGTTTCAAGGTTTTCACCTCATCTTCAGGGGATCACAAACAAGAATAAATTATGTTCGAACTGGTACCGATATACACGCTTCAACGGTTGGGGACTGAGGGGTAAGGGAGGCATGAGACGATTTCAGTCCTATTTATAAAAAAACATATCATACGAAATAACCAAAAATATTCCAAGTCACATAAAGCCAGCTTTTTGCACTAATTTTAATCTCCGGAAACTCTTATTTAATGAGAAAGGCAAAAATGGAATACTTAGCAACAGTGGTGTGTATAAACTTTTATGTGCTGACTGTGATCATTTATTTATAGAAAAGATAGGAAGATCTTTTAAAAAGAGATTTCGTGAACACAAATCTGCCTTAACAAATCTTCTAATTTATTCTGAAATGGCTAATCATTGTCGCCGTGAAAACCATACTTTTTCTATCGATGATGCCAAATTCTTACATATCAGTAGTAATGGAAATAAATTGGACAGGTTAGAGGCCCTAAAAATTTCTAAGTCAGTGCATCGGTCCAAACATCTGGTAAACAGTTATATCCCAAAAATCTCTCCGCTCTTGGCCGAAATCGTCCCATGCCTCCCTTACCGTTGAAGCGTGTATATCGGTACCAGTTCGAACAGAATTTAATCTTGTTTGTGCTCCCCTGAAGATGAGGTGAAAGCCTTGAAACCGGTAGGGCTATACCATTGCAAAAAAAGTGGAATAAACAGTGTTTGATAAAAATAAATTACATTTTTTTCTGCTTTAAATAAAAATCCATTTATTTGGTATGTTTATTATCGAATTTTTTAAATCAATTTTTTTTATTAAAAAATCTTGTTAGACACTGCTCGCAAGAATCAAATATTATAGATTTGGTATGTGTGGGAAAGGAAATAATATTTGCCGTTTTATGGTACCCTGTACGTACACTTCCATTTCTCTCGGACAAATTACATAATTTTATTGGAAACGTTTCATTATATGTTGGTAATAAATAAATATATAGATAAACTTTTTAAGGAAGGGTAGTTAAAAGTATCCTAGTCATGGTCGAAGACAGTACTTTAGAACTTTCTGGATTTTTCCGAGTTTCGATTAAGACGTTCTGCAATACGTAAATACGTAGGATTTCTGTCGAAATTTACATTATTTTGTTCCATCGCGAATTGAACCCAAAACTCAAACTGGAGTAGGCATGGAACTCGCAGTTCATCATCACACGTCTTGACAATTTGCAACAAACTCGCAAACATCTAGTCACACATGCCAGTGTAAGACCCTTTTCATTATTTTGTCGGGTACCATCGGGCATCGAATCCGAAACTCCCAGGTGAAAGTCAAATACAGAAAGACCAAGTACGAGTATTGTAATTAACCAGTGATAAACCGTCAATAATGACGGAAGTAATTTTATTTTTCAATATGGCGTTGTACTTATCTTTATACTGCTTTATGTTGTCGTATTGCTGTTCTCTATAACCTCACTTGCTTTTTGTCGAATTTCTGTTCTCTATAGCATCACTTGCTTGTTTTCGTATTGCTGTTCTCTATAGCCTCACTTGCTTGTTGTCGTATAGCTGTTTTCTATAGCCTGAATTGCTTGTTGTCGTATTGCTGTTCTCTATAGCCTCACTTGCTTGTTGTGATTGACGCGATCCCCTCTTCCTTTTACCATATTCAGCTATTTTATAATCATCTTATCATTATGATTCAAAATAATAAGTATTTTATACTTTAAAAAACAATTTTGATAACAAATTATGAGTTAAATCAGTTTTCAGAATGAAAATTGAAATATTTCATGATGTAAAATTTGAATGAAACCAAACACAGTACACATTATAATGAAAGCAAACTATTTTCAACTAAATCAATGTACTCGTATTTACATAGCAAAAGTATAAAGTTTGAACCTTATAATAAAATCAATCTATTAATTGAGAGTTAGTATTAAAATGTTAGAAGAATGAAGCATTCTCACTCATTATAAACTAAATTGTTGTGTTAAACAGTAAAGTCACATTTTCGTAATAAATACATTATTTGCCATTGTAATTTTATGTTAGATAATCGAGCCAAGAAGTAACAGCTATCAAATGATATTTGAAAAATAAAAAAATTACAGCTGTCAGACTTTTAAAAATAATAATGACTAAATCGTACCCTTAAAAACACCTTTTGTTTGTTACACACGGACGTAAGTCAAGTAGATTTTTTATCGTTTGATTAAATTGCTACAGAGCACACGAGAGCTAGGCATTCTTAGTAGATATTGGTTAAATTCATTAGATCTGCACCATATTTATTTAATTTCTATTTTAGCGCAATTTCATTGTTGTTTCTATTTTTTCTTTTCTGTTAAGTCTTGTTTAAGAAATTATTATTTATTGCCACATACAATTAAACTTAATTTTATGAACTCTTCAAGTATAGGTTTCAATTTAAAGAAAATATTTAAACATCATTAGTCACGTGATTGACAGAATGCTTAACTTCAAACTCAGGAGTTTCAGGTTCAATTCCAAGAATTATGGGAAGAAAAAAGTTAACCAGTCTACTTTTAACAAATGTTATAAACCATTTAAAATGTTTAAAGTTGATTGGTAGAAATATTCAATAAGCCAACTTGATAGTTACTACACTTTTTCATTCGAATATCCGCTCTCGAAAATCCCTTGTATTGAAACAGAAAATGTTCTTTAGGATATATTGAGTAATTGAAACTGGTAATGTCTGCAATTGTCGAACTCGACGAATGTATTAAGTTTTATCTACACGTATATTGCTCTTCAATACGAAAGTCTTCGAAAGAACATTGAGGACAATCGAGTTGAAAGAACTAAAACAGGCATAATGCCAGCTGTCGTACAAGTGAATTCAAAATGAATTTAAAGTAAAAGTTTACACAAAAAAGTTTGCTAGTGATATAATTGAATTTGTATAATAAATTGAGCTAGAATCATTGTAACTTACATGTTTGAAGAGAGTAGAAGATAAATCCAATAAACAAACTGTCAAATTTAATACAAAATAATCTAGCGTAAATATTCTACAAGAAAACAATAAAATTATTGTAAAACAAAAGACGACTCCTTATAATTAAGAAATTGTAGCACGGTTTCTGTGACAGTTCACAAATTTGCCCCAATACAACCTTTTAACGACGTTCAGTAATTTTAATTATTTTATCAACTTTAATATAAGCCTCAATTCTAATAAATAGCAAGTTATTTAAGTAATTACATAAAACTAACAATAATGACAAATTAATACATCTTGTTAAAAATTAAGAAAAATGTGATAATTTGTTAAAATCAATAATATTTTTTGACGTTTGTCAAAAGTCACTACGTTAGTCGGCATTGGCTAGGAATGGGTTAGTCGATAATTGGATTTTCGTTTTTTTATATCTAAAATTAAATGTTCGTAATAAGTATTAATTCATAGTGGATCTTGGCCTATTTAAATATAGATACAAATCATACAATGCATTAGAAAGCCAGTATAATAATACAATAATTAGGAATTAAAACGTCAGTTTAGAGAAAAACCATGTTTCGATTTATAAAAAAACTATTCGATTTCTAAATAAAAACGATTTTACCCCATCCCTTTGAGACATGACGCTTCAAACGTCACAGGAACCATCCTAGACTTTCCTTAAGTATAGTAAAAAATTGTTTTATTTTCTTTTCAGCCTGGTGGTAAGACAGTTGTCTGCCGATCCGGAGGTTGCGGGTTCGATCACTGCTGGAACCCAGATTTTTTAAACAGGATTCCAGTCTGGTTAACACTAAGGGCCTATAAAAACATCTTTCTGGTTGGTTGGAAGCGATTGCCACATGGCACTAAACTCGCCAGGCTAGAAAAAAATAGAGCTTACGGTTTTTTTTATTTACAATCACAACACGGTTTTAGAAAATACTGTTAAACCAAATTAACTGAACTAAACGAGCCTTATGAAGTATTAATTAAACATGAAAACGGTTCATTCCAACATAATAATTACCTTTTATGCAGGTTTTTAAAAATGAAAATAACATTATACATGTGAATAAATTAACATTTCCAATGCAAACTTACAGAAATCTTGTGGAATGTTTTATACTATCTCTTTTATTAAATTTAAACTAATATTCTCTAGATTTAAAAACTAGGATATTAAATTCAACAAAATTCACAAAGGACACTGTAATGTATTTTTATATGCTTATACAATATAATGTGTGTATTTCTTTCTTTGTGTAAAATTTAATCTGATTATCTTGATAAATACGTGGTTAAAAAATATTGATTGCGATATTGTGTTAGGTCTCGTTTAGAAAATGAATTCAAAATATCCATTTAATTTTATATCAAGTGTTCAAACACTTGCCACGAAGATGTGTTCAAATACTTGCAACGGTACAAAGTTTCAGTTTTTTTCGTTTTTTTTTAACTAAACCAATATACGAGGACTAAGCAGGTATTCATTCATTCGTATGGTCTGATTGTATGTATTTTTTTAATATATTATCGATGATACGAATATATAGTACTTAGGAACAGAATTAATTTGAGACATCATATATAAAACTACTGGAAAAGATACGCCATTTTTGGTTCTTAACAATACTATCGCACATGGATTAATATCAGTAAAATCATTAAAGAAGTCTCAGCCAGAAGTGGAAGCTTTTTATCCGATTATTTAGAAATATACTCTAAAACCTTGGCAAGGGAAGACAAGCGTTTAACTAACTAAGCCAAATATGTGACCTATATAAAGGAGTAGAAAAAAATAGATAGTTTATGCTTGTCAAAAAAATAGAAAAACTCATGAGAATAAATATAGCGACGCATTTTGAAAACATTTTAATAATACTTATTACACATAATTTATTTTTATTTTTATGACACAAGTAAAGGCGTCTTTTTGACATGAAAGCCAAGCATATACTTCTACGGAAATAAAACAAAATAAACAAACTGCGGTATAAAGTTTACGATCAATATCATGATGCCATATCTCAGAAATAATTTATTCAAACTAACGACCCCATCGTCGGGAAACAGACGTCAAATGATGCTCAAAATCAGGGACAGATTCGGGTAGTTTGTATATTTTCTGTCTGTACGCAAAAAATTGTTTTCAAAATAAAGAGTAAACTTTTTAATCGATCAATAAAACAAATTGAATATTCAAACAGCATAACTGAAATATTTTTATAAGAAGAAAACATTTCTATGAATTTGATTTTAAAAAGATAACATTTAAACACAATTGCATGGATATGGTTATTTGAAATTCAAAAAAAAAATCATTTTTAAGAATTTAACATGACAAAAAATAATATTGGAACAGTATAGATCGATTATTCTTATAAAGAAACATTTCTAAGCATTTTCAAGAAAAAATAACCTTCAAAGGATACGAACCAGATATTATTAGAAAAAAGGAAATATTTCTAAGTTTCAACTTAAAAAAATACTTTGCAACATTTCTGATAAGTGTTATACTGATATTAACCAATGTGTTGTATAACTTCTAAACACGAATGCATTTATTTTTTATTGGAAATACAATATTACACAAAATTGTTATTTTGGAGTCAGTCAATATAACTTGACGGAATCTACCAGATGTCCAATTGTTAAACTGTCAATTTCAAGTACTAAAACCACAGATTTCATTATTTCAATTAAACATTGTTAAAAATTATTTTTATCAAAAACAATCAGAAGATTTAAAAAATGTTTTTAAATCCACCCCTGTTTATTTTCGGTTATAAATTACTTCTTCATTACTTCAGCTCCTCCGAAACTTCGCATTCGTCAAAAGCAACTGAAGTAAAACTTCAGGATATCAATTTCCATTCATCTTTATGACAAGTTTCTGCGTCCTGTTTCAAGAAACGTTATGCTTATTTTACACTGAAATATTATGTTTAATGTAACGGTTAAAGCCTGAAACTGGTTCGTTACAACAACCAAGAAAAACTATAACACACAAAACTTTTAATAAACTACCAAATACTTCAAGGTTTTCGCCTTTTCCATTTAAAATATTGAATATGTCAAAAAGATGGATCACGCGTCTGAGTAAAATTGTAAGAAATTTCGTAATATTATGGAAAATGTATATTATTTAAAGTTTATTTTGGAGGAAATCTTGAGAAATTTACCGAATTCTTCTTTGTAATTTATCGCCTTTGAAACCTTAACAGTTGTTATGATTTGATGAAGATATAGATTCGAAGAGTACAAGAATCGAGTATTTTATAAACTGTTAAAAGATGTATTGAATAAAAATCTAAAATACCAGGAATGTTATCAAGCTAAGTTTTGGTTTTCTCATATAATTGAATAGAAAATCGAATTTCATGTCAAATTTCTTTCCTACGGGCGTATATATGTAAAAAAAACTTATCCATATTCTATATATTTTAAGACATTCGAATAAAAATAACAGCGCGGCGTATGGGGTTTTATTAACTAAAAGTATATTACTCCCTCTATTTGAGTGGAGATTACATTATAGGAAAACATCGCGCTATTTGAATCCCTGAAGTTTAAAAATAAATCGCTTGGAATAAATAAGATTTCGTTCTAAGTCACTCCAAATTAAAAATAAAACTAAGAAAAAGGATTCTTAAACACAAACAGAAAAAAAATGTGTTTATGATTGTAAAAAAAAGAAAATAAATAAATTTACTTATTTATCTAAGTTTATGTTTTTTTGTCTCCCTAAAAATGTGACAAATTGGTAAAAAGTATCCAAGTCTGTGCCGAGCACTCGAGTAAACGTGAAACTGAAAAGGCATATAGAAATATATAGAATTTTTTTTTTTATCAAGTACATATTATGATGTCTCTGGTATTGTACGTTTTCTTAAACTGTGCTATAATATATAGGTACGGGGCTGAGATAGAAGGTAGATTATTTTTAAATGTGATACTTGAGGAGGTTCTTTAGTTTGAAGATTGCACTATGACTACATAATGAAGTATAAAATTTGAATATATACATAAAAATAATCGCATGAATATATAATTCAGTTAAGAAAGCAGAGACACAAATGAAAACTCAGTGAAAATCAATGACTTTTCGTTGGTTTTTAAATCCTTGGAACGATATTAGTCTTTAAGTCATCCTAATACAAGTTGAAAATCAATGCATTACATTTTTGTTTTATACAGTACAACCCGTTGGATTTATTGCTTTGTAGCAATATCTTTCAGTCAACCAGAAAGATGTTAAAGAGGTTATAAGAGGTTAATTGTTATAATCTCTTTTGTTAAGTTAAATATAAAGTGTTAATGTTATACATTTCTAGATAATATATTTCAGTCCTTTTTAGTGATTTGAGTATTAAATAATACACGTGGTAAGCTGGTTAAATTAAAACAAGAATTCGTAGATAGTCAGCCAGCAGGTCTACAGCATCTGAGCAAAGAAATTAAACTAGCTAGGAGAAGGCAAATTCGTTTTTTTATATGATTCTTGAAGTAATGTTTTTATACTGTTGCTTTGTATATTTGTCATACAAAATAATGAACTTAAGTTCGGGCACTATCATAACTGTGAACATAAATATATTATTATGTTAATAGTGGAAATGTGAACATCTATCATATCTGTTACTCTTAAAACGCGATAAATAAGTATACACGACAAATGTTTAAATTCGACTGACAAGAATAAGCAGAATAATTCCATTTTAAAATACACGAATGTGTGAAGCGGCAAGGTGGAAGCCAGGCTTTAATAAGTGGAGGTGTATATTCCTTATTTCTTTACAGCTTCACGAAAGAGCCGACAATTTTTGGCAAGACAAAAAAAACATGAACAAGAAATATATTGTATTAAATGTTTTGTGACAGGTGGCGCTCGAGGGATATTTCTCAGCAAAAAATGTAAATATCTACGAATCATTTTTTTAGAAATTCTCCATAAAATCTCAATTTCGCAGTAAATTGTATTAAAATTTTGATAAGTATAACAATGAATTGAAAAGCTTTTATTCAAGAAAACTCATTAACTCCGATATCAGAAGAAACACAATAACTTCAATATTTCTAATCCATAATTTACTAAGTATCTTTTTACACAATAGAAAACAAATATTTACAAAATAAATGAAAATAGGTTTCTCTACGACTTTAAAGTAAAGGTTTTGCGACATAAATTCAGTTAAATTAACGATATTTTTTACCTTATTAGTAAGGCGCTTGACTTCATCCAGTAGATTTCAGGTTTGATTCTCCATAATACTCGAAAAAAATACAAAAATTGATCCTGTTTGATAAAAAAATGATGTAGTAACAGTTCTCATAAGCGTTAGACTTGTGCTGGAGTTGTTATTTCTTCACATACGAAGTATCGTTGCAAATACGTGCGACAGCAAACCACAAGTTCCGTGCTTACTCAAATGGTTCTTAGCTCGAATGTTTGATGACTGGGGCTACAGGCAATATTGCCTCCCAGCAACGCTCTTTGATTTATTCGAATCACCAAATCAAATGTTTTGAAATATATAATAATATTTAATAAAATAAATTGTAGAGTATGTCCAACAAATAAGTATAAAATCTTAAGTTATTTGAGAAATAAATATCATACCTGTTGATAGTCTTATTTATAATATTAAAAATTCAAAATAATGAAGGCTGTGGCCTAGTTGCTAAGAAACTTGTACTCCATGTGATGATTTAGTGTTCGATTCCCCATGGAACTTAAAAAAATGTGACCCTTGCATGCTTTACTAGTTCATCTTGTAATAATACTTGCATGTGTGTAAGTCTTTTTACCTGTTTACATGCGATAGAATTTACAAATTATAAGATGTTGAACTTTGAGTAACGTGTCTTATCCAGTAGCATCAAACCCAAAGATTTGATTGTACGAAGACAGTATAGTATATGTAAGACAGTATACCTACGCCGGCAGTCATATCTATAAAAAAATATTTGAATTGATCAAAAATGATGCATTAAAAAAAAAGGTTTTCAACCGAGTAATATTATTTATTATACGAGTATGTGGTGACTAATTAAAGTACTTGCAAGAAATATATTTTTTTAAGAATAACTTTAATGTGTTTAACCAAAGTGCTGCTGTCACGATACTTTACTTAAATATTTGTATACCAAAAGGTTATTAGGTATACACGGAATATGCACGAGGGGGAAATAATGGTCGAGTTGGAAAAAAACACGTAAATTATCCCTTTCTAAACAATATAAGCCTTTTTTAAAGAAATGTGGAAAACTAATTGTTTTACGTGTTTTCCGTATTCTTTACCAACACAAATATAATATATTATATTAATTTTATCTTGATGAAAACAAACGATAATTTCGCTAACAAATAGGACCCAAATAAACCACATAACAAATCACATTTTATAAATTTTAGAGAGCAAAAATACGTTATGAAGTATTGTTGGTATATTTGGAAATAATGAATAACTTTAGTATTGTAATTGGTACAATACTTAAGTTATTTATTGATGATAAGTTGAAAGCCTTGAAACCGATAGGGTTATACCGTTACAAAAAGTGGAATACATAGTCTTTGATTAATTACGGTGTCTTTTAACCTCCGTAATGTTAATGCCTTAGCTATAAATAAAATATTAAAAAAATAATTTAATAACTTTAGTATATTTTCGAAATTGTTTAACACCTCTGTATAAAAGTACAAAAGAATTTGGATAATTATTGAGGTATAATATAATTTTATTTCCAGCCAAGCTGATTGAGATCGTTTTTTGTTGGTTTAATCGGGAAACATATATTATCCTAGACCTCTGGACTGGACTTCAAGTGTTCTACTAATTAGGCCACTTCGTTAAAAATATTACCAGGGCTGTGGAGTCGGAGTCGGAGCTGGAGTCGGAGTCGCGGAGTCGCGGTGTTTGGGCCGGAGTCGGAGTCGGAGTAGGAGTCGTAAAAAACGAGCGACTCCGACAAATTTTTCGTTAAAATTTAAAATACATTTTTTTTTAAATTATTATAATTAATGTGTATTGTGCACGAATATTAAACTTGCAGGCGCAAGTCGCGCCGATATGGTGAATCACCGAGATCCATTTAATGCATAAAGTCTACGAAAATGTGTTTGTCTCCTTCTTTCTCACGTCGAAAGAAAATTCTGTTGGCTGGGATCTATGTTAACCCCATGGTTCGATCCATATTGACGGAAGAACAAATAAATAGAGCTAAAAACGCTATTTTTGAATTAACCGTTCGTATGAAAGGCCTTCGACTAGAAAAAGAGACGAAAGCAGGCAGCGTTCACGAAGTATTATCATCTTCATCCGACACCGCTGAATCTGAAGACGATTTTGAAAAATATCTCAATGAACAAGATAAACTAAAACGTCCTCGTTTGAATCACAGTCCCAATATAGATGAAGGAGACTCTATTTCAAAATTTAAAATTGAATTTTATGATGCATTGAAAATAATGGAAAAAATTGACCGAACTTATAAGTTAAATGTTGAAATGGCAATACAGCGGTATCTAGAAATCGTAAAAGATTCAGCATTGATCGTTACAGCATTACCCCCAACCCAAATATCCGTAGAGCGGTTATTTTCCGCTCTTAAAATTCTCAATTCTGATTTGAGAGCCTCTACGAATACAGATTTAATAGAAGCAACGTTGTTTTTAAGAATAAATTCTAATAAATAATTATTAAAGTTTGATCTTGTTTTATTTTTATCCCTATAACATGAAAAAAATGGCTATATGCAAAGGTAGGAAACAACCTGCTTAAATTGAGCTTTTTTGAGTCGGAGTTGTAGAGTCGGAGTTGTGGAGTCGGAGTCGTATTGTTGGTAAATATAGGAATCGGAGTCGGAGTCGTGTTTTTTTTTAAGCGACTCCACAGCCCTGAATACTACAAACATATATTTCATCGTGCTGTGTTCCTTGTACGGTAGGCAAAAAAAAATATCCACACTTTTCTATCCAACCACACAACTTTCGCCTTCTCCACATTCTTCCATGTCGTCATGAACAATCTTCCATTTTCCACATTTCTCACATAGTTTCCAAAATCTGATCCATTAGATTCCGCCATATGTTTATCAATCTACCTCTTTCACACATACCTTGCATTTTTGACTTGTATACTATCCACATGCCCTAACCATCATAAAGGAAGGAAGTCGAATGCGATACTGCGCGGTCATGCACCTCACAATCATTAACACTTGCCTTACTGTGCTAAAAAATTCCGCCAGCCACGGTGCTGGACGTGAAGCGTCCAGCGAAAAATGTATATTTTAAATTAAAATTATTCAAAATCTGCTAGGCTATTTTTTGTAATTAGCTATAAAAATCATTTTGTCATGTACTAAAACATCGAATAATCAAATAAAATATAAGCCTTGGTCACTCGCTATCCATCACAGGGTGGCAAGTGTTAAGATCACCTGAAGAGTGCTTCCTAACTAGCTCAGCCTATTAACATTCAGATGATTAACAAAGGTCAAGAGTATTTTCAAGTTTACTGAAAACTTGACTAATTCGGAGATTTGCCTAAGGGATGACTGAAGATTATAACGCAGATCGAACTTCAATCGAAATATTTTGGTTTGTCAACTTGACTGAGAATCTGAAGAGACATTATAAAGAATGCTGATTAAAATAAGATGCAGCGCTGATCTGTCTTCTCTGCCTGCGCCAAAATGAACACAGTGACCTACCTAACCTAACTTTATCTAACCATCATAAAGAACCTTTCTTGGTCTTAATAAAAACACATTTTTACCCGTGCTTTCTTTTCTGGTATCTTCGTTCCGCCTGCATAGATACTCCACATTTTTTTCTCAGTACACACATCTCCACAGCATTAATCTTACTTTCATCCTTCTTCAACTAAATAAAAGAATCACTTTCATACATCAAGGGGGGCACCAGCACACTTTTATATTTTGTCATTTTTCTTACTTTTGGAGAGCAAAAACAAGTCCTGTTTGTATGTTAGAATATTCTGTTTTGAAACAATTGATAAGATGGCCTCCGTCATCTAGTTTACAAGATCCCTGTTGTCCAGCCCGGGGAATTGTATCTCAGAAAAAGAATTTGTATCTTATTTTCACAAAAGAGTTGTAAACATCTTTCTAAATACATGGAGCAATAAACTCACAAGGTTGTATTGTTTACAACAGTGTCATACAAAAGTTTAACTTAAAAAAAAGTAAATAATATACAGTACAATTTTGAGTATTTAGTACCACGTGGTAATTTCTCATGTTAAAAAACAAATTGATATCATTTTTTTGTTGATTCCATCACTGGATTGGAAGTTATTCAGTGGATTGTAAGTAAAGCATTCTGCCCACTTTGCCAAGTCATTGTATAATTGATGTATAAAAAATCACTATTTTAAAAGTATCCATATATATGTATTAAAATTTAAAATATATTTTTGTTTTTTTTAAATACCGAGATTCGTTGAAAAAGAATTATAAAATGTTTGTTTGGGAATCGTGAAATCTATCGGAACAAAAATATACTGAAAAAATAAATGAATTTCAATTTTGGCTGCAAATAGTCACATCGGCAATCGAGATAACTTTACCTTTTTCATTCGCGAAACAGATTTCTAAATCTTTTTAAACCAATTCAATTGCAATCGCTCACGGCTTGCAAATTGGGAAAGCAAAACAATGCAGGCGACGCTTAAACCTGTGTACCAGCTCGTATCGAGCTGGAAAACTGATCCCCAAATTTCGCAATGCAAATTTACATCGCAGATTTCCGAAATACCATCCTCTTTCGTAAAGTTACAATTTGTAAAACGATCCGATAATACCGTGTTAATATATTAAGTACATACAATTCGAAACTATTAAAATTTGAATGTGGTTTGGGTAGAAAGTCTGACAAAACAAATAATATATATTGATGAGGGGTAAAAACAGAAAAAAAATATTTAAAAGTAAAAACTATATTATTTATAGTTAAGGCATTAACATTGTTGAGGTTAAAAGACATTTTAATTTATTTTATCAAACACGTCATCAAGTCTTGTTTGTGCTCCCCTGACGATGAGGGGAAAACCTTGAAACTGGTAGGGCTATACCGTTACATAAAATGGAATAAACAGTGTTTGATAAAACAGATTACAAAGTAAAAACTATTTAAAAATTCCCATTTTTTTCTCCAAATATTTGACTAATTACAGGGTGTTTAGTCATACATGCATATATATACAGGGTATTTAGTAATACATACACATGTATACAGGGTATTTAGTAATACGTACACATATATACAGGGTATTTAGTAATACATACACATATATACAGGGTATTTAGTAATACGTACACATATATATAGGGTATTTAGTAATACATACACATATATACAGGGTATTTAGTAATACATACACATGTATACAGGGTATTTAGTAATACGTACACATATATACAGGGTATTTAGTAATACGTACACATATATTCAGGGTATTTAGTAATACATACACATGTATACAGGGTATTTAGTAATACATACACATATATACAGGGTATTTAATAATACGTACACATATATACAGGGTATTTAGTAATACATACACATATATACAGGGTATTTAGTAATACGTACACATATATACAGGGTATTTAGTAATACATACACATATATACAGGGTATTTAGTAATACATACACATATATAGAGGATATTTAGTAATACATACACATATTATTATATACAGAGTATTTAGTAATGCATACTCATATATTCACGGTATTTAGTAATACATACACATATATCACGAATATGCACTTTTTCTTACATTTAAATAAATATTTTTTTCTTGAAGCACTTTAACTAACGAAAAATATTATTTTTCATTTATTATATAAAAAAACTTCGTTCACAAGTACATTCTTCATACAAGTCTTGAAAACACCATTTTATTTAACGTTATGTTATTTTTTAAATAAGGTTAACTGTTTTTTTTTCAAATAAGGGCTATTCTAATTATTTTTTTCAATCCAAACGAAAATCTCTTTTATTACATTACAGACGTTATAAACCAGTGTTAAGTGAATTCCAGAATAAAGTCCACAATAGTTTTTGTATGAAAACCAAAGAGATCTCTTTAGTTAAAACTACAGATTAGTAAGAACGTTTTTAGAGAACAATTAACTGCAATATTTTTATACATTATTTAATTTGATATAGTCAATATGCTTGCATTTTGTCATAAACATAGTGTTAATGTTTAACTAGAATTAAAGTTAATAACCGGATATTTATATAATACATACGTGTATATCCCCTGTTTGGAATAACAATACCTATGTTCAACTTTGGGTATTTTCGTCTGTAAAAGTCTGTTAAAGTGTTTTACGTCACACACTTCACCATCATGAGCTTACAAGTCCGGATTTCAACCTTTAAGTAGGAAAGGAGGACAAAATTTCGACACACGAATTATTTATTTTAAATGTTCAATATTAAGCATCTCCAATGTGAGTATCGTGGACTAAGCCTCCTTTGACAATACACGATAAGAGACGAAAAAAGCTTCCGGTTATTACATTTTCAACATTTGGTAGCAACTGGCTTAAGTAATTTATTTCATTTACAAATCATTTACATATAACTAAATTTCGTATGCAATGAACCAATGTTATGGAAGCTGTCAAAAATATAAATTGTATGAAATAAAGCATCATGTCTCGCGGACTTGACGCTCTAGCATGGCGTGATCTCTTAAAGAAAATATACCAAGTTCAAAAGATTGATTAATTTTTAACTTTCCAGAGAAAAAAAGTAAAGAAGCAAATTCTTTGTCATGCTTTCAATCTTTTGACACATATTTTATGGGGTGTTTTACATTAAAAATTTATTTATTATGGTTTGTTTTATTACGATTTTTGCTTTTAATTGTCAATGTCTGTTTGATTCTATGAAAGATTTGTCAGACTTTGAAACAAACTTTTAATTTCCTAGTTAAATATTGCTGAATATCAATGGAGTTACGTTCTTGGAAAAACAATTACGAATGAAGTTTTGAACCGTCGATCAACTCGTATATACACCGATAGCTAAAAAAAATTTTTTTTTATTTGTAAACATTCAACACTAAACGGGACATAGAAACCATTGACAAAATATTAAATTTATTTAAAACTACTTTATTGGTTGAAATAATTGTTGAAAATACTAGAAAAGGGATAATTGAAAAAAAATTGTATCGAAGAATAACTTATTTGATTTTCTTAAAATATTATAGTATTCATTTTACATATTTCATAAAATATGTTAAAAATATGTGTTATTGAGAAAATAAACACTTTTTTCTGAAAGTTATTATAATGTTGATTGCAAATTGCTAAGAAAAATCAATATGTTGATCATTGAACATTAGATTTTTTTTCAAAAACACATAAATTTGAAATATTCGAGAGGTGAGATATATCTCATCTTATATATGACAGTTGAAATTTATCCACACCGTGGCTTAATGGATAAGACGTTTGTTTTTTAACCCGAATGTTATGGGTTATTTTCTATGCCCTATATTTAAAAAAAAAGGATTCCAGGCTTTCACTTAATGCTTGTTTAAACAACTTGCTGATTCGTCGGAAGAGATTTCTGCATGGTAATAAAACCGTTTGGTAATTAATATTAAATATCATACAATAAAAGTGTTAAACAACACACACATTTCTAGATATTGATTTAGTGGCTTAAAACATTTCCGCTGTTTGCATTTTACCTTTGTGGACATGAAATATTTTCAATAGTGTTGGAAAATTTTAAATGGAAAACATACTGACTTGATTGCAAAACTGAATAAGTTCGAATAAAACTATTTTTCTTTGAATTTCTCGTAGGTTATATATAACACTGGCATTAAGAAGACTGGCAAAATATATGCATGATATATAAAAAATACTATGCATGTGAGACGATAATAAAAGACTATCTTAAAAAAATGTTTTATATCTCTAACGCCATAACCTTCCAGTAATACATTTGCTGAGACAAGAAAAAAATCCCTTAAGTCGTGCTTGTGTTTTAACAACAGGATATAAATTCTCCCATTTTTATTTATTTACATGCGCGAAGGGGAAAAACACCTCCATACACATACACATAATTTTTTGCAAAAGTTTTCAAGAAAATGCTTACATTACATGCCAGCATTAAATAGGCTTCGGGCTCTGTGTACACTTCGGCAGTTTAATATGTTTCACCCTCTTCCATAATTTACATATGGTGTTATTTATACGCGAACTTTTTTAAATGCAAGCTCTGCTAATAAAGAATAAATTTGCCTTATAAAAATGTATGGACCTTTTACAATCGACGGAGAAAGAAAAAAAGGTTTATAATGGAATAACGCCTTTTGAGCTGATCTGAAGGTTTCTAAAAAAAAGGTTTGATATTAACCATTTATTTTTATTATTTTTTGTAATCTTCAGGAATGTTAAAACAAAGTTTTTAAAATAACATAAAGTGAAATAGTCTTAAAGAAATGATATTTTTTTATAAATAAAAAACGTTTTGTTAAAATACGCTTTGGTAGAATACAGCACAACCTGGAGGCTTATTACATTATTGAAATATTTTCCAATCGATTCAATACAAACCGAATTGTTTTTTTTTTTTTAATACCATAGATGGAAATCGATCTCCCAACCTTGGATTTGAAGACAGGTCTTATGGACTAGACCACAGAGGTCGTCCACATTTCGTAAATATTAATTAATGTAAACAAACTTCCCATGACCATTCTATTATATGTTTTAACAGTGCTTTTATTTAACATTGTAGTTCGACATGGCTATTTTTTGTTATTTAACCAATTGATTTATCCTTTCTCTTTACTAAGTTTGATCCCCAAAGCTATTTTTAAAGTTATCAAACCACACCTAATTCTTCCCAAAGTTACATAAATTATTTTATAATATTTTCACCATCATGTCATGCAGTTGATATCCTCTGACAACTCCTCTGCATCCATCTTTGCACCCCACGGTTCTGTTATGCTCCAGCTAGAGAGGTATTTTATTCCTCAACCAGGATAACTGGCAAGCGACTATGAGCACTTACTTATTTATATTTTGTCTTCGAAACTTGAGGATTCAATCTGTCACGATATCTTGAATATTTTAGATTCTGCAGGATGTCTCCAAATCAAACTCAAGTATTTGATCTTACTGTTTTTTCTAAGAATAATACAATTCACTTCAAGCGTTTATTAATAAATGACATGGTTTTTAATCATGGTAGAGTTTATATACTCCTAAAATTTGTTTATAAAATATTTGTTATGGGAAACTTGAATTAAGTATGTAATTTCGTCAAGCAGGGGAGAATTCCTCGATGATGAAGCATGGGAGAACCGTTATGAAAACAATCTCACGCTTTATTGCGTAAGCATTTAAACGATCTATAACAGTTCGAACAACAGTTATTAAGGGTAGTTTTCTTGCGTCTCTCACTTGGTTAGTCTAATACCTTAGAGCTCTTCCTCTTGTGTGTTGTCTTTCCGCGCTCACCAAAATGTCTGCTTGGCCACAAGCAATATACCTAAAGAATCGGAGGTCTCGTCGAAGACATATTGTCGACAATTTATTGGTAATTCTCAGCTCCTCGATAGTGGAATTTTACAATACCGTTTAAATATCATGAAATATTTTTGTTTATCACATTTTACGATTTCAAGCTCATTATTTTTTTTATTTCTGGAGTTCTTCATTCTCCATCTTATCGTACTCGATAAAAATAGAATAAATTAAATTTTGAATATATTTACACTCCAAGTTCACCTTTCACGTCATCAAATTTGAACGTTGCGGTTATAAACTTCGAAGTATCCTTGTAATTCAAACCGGGGTTGAATGCACCCCTCGGAGTTAGAAGGGTAGATCAGGCGAGATATAGGAGAAAGGAATATATTCTAGAAGAAAAGTTATCCACCACTCTTGTCGCCTTCACAGTTGGCTTGTGTTCCAGACATCACGTTTACCGTAAACTTTGAACCGTTTCCAATACAAAATTGTCGATTTTCGATTGGTACTAGAAGTTTCATTTGAATCCTTGAAGAAAGAAAATATCAAAACTTTCGTGCATTTAAAATACTTTTCGACAGTGAAACTTAACTTAAGTGAAATATGTAGATTTTTTTTAACTATTTTTAAGCTACATTATTACAATAAGTTAATAAACTTATGTATACGCACTTTTGAGAAAACATTCCATCGTAAACGTTATCACTTATTGATATTTTGTCATGACATAAAAAAAATTCTAAATATCTTTCATTTTAAATATTAATCAATATATTTTTTATTTAAAGTGGAGTCAATTAAACTTAGCTAATTCTACTTTAAATAATGAAGTGTTTGAATACCTTAAACGTATATTTAATGATGATATTACTTTTAAAGTAATTATGAGGAATCCTTATAGAATGTTAACTTTTAAAATTGGCATTTCAGTAATGTTTTAATAGTTTGAACAAGTTTAATTTGCAGTGGCTCATTTGTTTAAATATATGAACATGGACCGTAGGATTGTTAATAATTTTAATAAAATTTTAATTAAAATATGAACCATCGACTATGCTCTTACATACTTGGATATTGCAATGATAGTTAATACTTAAGGACTTATAGGGAAAAAAAATAAAGAATAAAAAGTTTTGTAGAAATGTTCAAACGAGTTGTCACACAAAACAAAGTGTCTTATGGAAAATATCTACAGTAAATTGTGCTCAACATTCTACTGTATTTGTTGTATATTTCTTGGTTGATTTTAGTCAAAAAGAGTGTATTTTTCGTAATTTTGGGGTGTTTTTTTGTTATTGCAGCAGTCGTGTTATTACATAGTATATGATGAATTAGTAATCTTCGTTTTTTGTTGAAGTTCGTATTCTCGATTAATATATCAATCAAGTCGGTCTTAGACTGATAAAAACTGTAGAAAATGTATGTGTCATGTGCAGCTTTATGAAATACTTGAGGACAACCCTTTTTTGGGAGTCTTGTCGAAATTTATGTTTTTTTTTATGAATACTACACACAAACTAAAATATGCATGTAGTGTATACTCACGTAAAACCGAATATGTATGTAATATATACTCACGTAAAGCCGAATATGTGTGTAGAGTATACTCACGTTAAGCCGAATATGTATGTAGTATATACTCACGTGAAGCCAAATATGTACAATACTTAGAATATACTCAAGTAAAGCCTAATATGTATGCAGTGTATACTCACGTAAAGCTGAATATGTATGTAGTGTATACTCATGTTAATCCGAATATGTATGTAGTGTATACTCACATAAAGCCGAATGTATTACCATCTCATATTGAAAGATCTACAAAGGTTTCTTTATTGTTCGCCTTTCCTTGATAAGCTTAATACATACTATAAATTATTTTTCTCCAATTTTCTTACCACCTATATTTTTCTTAACATATGCAGATGCGGAAAAGTTGTTAATTCAGTAACCACAACCACAAATTTACTACCCTTACACTCAACTTGTTTTTTAGAAATATTTTTGATCTGACAATAGAAGTGTGTTCGAATCCCGAATCAAAGCGCCTTTGAGAAATTTCTGCTCACTTAGCGGTACTATATAAAATGTTTTTTTAATATTTTTATGAACTTTTTAGAGCAATGATAATGAAATTTTTAGAGCGAATATTTACAGTAAACTTCTTGGAGCAAAAGTATTTATTTTAAATTTTTTTGTACGTGGTTAAACATGATACATCTGGCGGGCTTATTGACAATGAATTTCTCTGAGAAAATATTTACAGTGAATTTCGTAGGGCAAATGTTTACAATGCACAGTAATAATTGTTGATCAGAAGGAAAAACTTAAAGATAGTTAAAAATATAAACAGTAGTGTTTTTTTAGTAACTTTTGTGTTGGGCCAGTGTGACAATGATTAAAAAAACTTACCATGCGATCCAACTTGATTTCCCCTCAAAAGTAAAGAACAATCGAACTTACCTGCAACAAAATAAGATAGTTATTTTATATGCATTATCAAGCATATGAACATCCAAAGCAAGGTGAGGATATACAAGACCTGTGTCCGCCCCATAATGACATACAGCATAGAGTCCAGAGCCGACACTGCCAGAACCAAAAATCTTGTTCGAACCAGCGAAATGAAGGTGATCAGGAGTATCGCTGGCAAAACCCTTCGTGATAGAGTACGAAACACCTGCAAAGTTGAAGATGTATCACGTATCCAGAATGGCGAAACCAAGAGCCATAAGAATGGGCAGGGACAGTATCCCCCAAGCAAGCAGACCTCCAGGACGACCTCCCTAAAGAGGGAAAGACAGCTGGAAGTCGACGTCACAAGAGGCAAACAATGATGCTGGACCATTTCAGGGCAACAGGCCTAAAATAAAATGAAGAAGAAGAAGCATTGTACACCATGTATTTTCTATGCATTGTACACCATGTATTTTCTATGGATTGTACCCCATATATTTTCTATGCATTGTACACCATGTATTTTCTATGCATTATACACCATGTTTTTTCTGTGCATTATACACCATGTATTTTCTATGGATTCGCACCACGTATTTTATATTCATTATACACCATGTATTTTATATGCATTGTACACTATGTATTTTCTATGCATTGTACACCATTGTATGTAAAATATAAAATATAAATTTTAAAAGAAACTTGTTAACACATATAACGAAATCTTAATGCATATTTTCAAAAATATTGTACTCGTTAAACATTTTTTTATTTTTATAACAGGTTGTACATACATAATTGAATGCAAAACAATTCAGATTTAATTAATAATAATAATAAAAGGACAATTCATTTAGCGCCATTTAAAGAGTAGACTTCTTCAAGGACTCATTTAACACCATTTAAAGAGAAGACTTCTTCAAGGACTCATTTAGCACCATTTAAAGAGTAGGCTTCTTCAAGGACTCTTATATTCGAGATTCCAGCCCACTGTAGTTAAAAGATTAAAAATATTTCTAAATAAGTACATATAGGTTTAATAATATGAAGGTGTTGGCTACGGTTATTAAATTAGAAACCTCCCCGCATCGTTACAGGAGTATGTTTAGAAAAATATATTTTCTAAGAAAATCATGACAAACTTACCAAAGGGATGACGAACTACAAAGAAGTTTTGTAGTTCTTCAGATATGTGATAGTATTTGACTTTAAATGAAGTGTTGTATATGTGTATAATATTCGTGATGAAATAAACTATTTCATGATGAAAATATAACATTTATTGTTATTTTTTAATTAATGTATTTACCATTTAACGCATCAGGTTGTGCTGTACACAAGTGTTTACTACAATACAACAAAGCATCGTATTCAATTAAATAAATCAATTTAATTTAAATGTTGAGTAAATAAATACGCAAACCTTTTAACATTATTTCAGAAATGTGATCAACTAATAAAGCTTGTGCGTATAATGTTTCATCACAAGCAACGCAATAAAGTGATCCTATCATAATATTAAAAGTTAAAAACACTCACGTATTTAAAAAATTTAAAATTTTTACAAAAAAAATATCTGTGCTCCCTTTTATCGCAATTTATTTCACGAAACATCCGAGTTCATTAGGGATGATATTTTGCTACAACCTTTAAAAAAAGTTTTTATGTCAAAAATTCTCTTTGTAGTTGTAACGCTTTGGTTCTTTAAATTTTTAATAAAGCTTTTCGGGTCGTATCCTTTTTCCATGAAATTTACATAGTTTTCATTACATTAACTCGACTTGGGTAAACGTACTTGTATATTTACATATTTATCTAAGGTACGATTTTGGATGTGGAACGTGCACTTCATTACAATTACCTCTATACCTTTTATACTAAATTGTTCGGTGATATCTAACTGGCCTTTTTTGAAACTTAATGAAACGTTTACATTATTTCTTTTTATTGTTCTCGTTTCTTAGTTTAAAAAAACTAAGTAAATTTCAAGTCGAATTTGATTTTCTTGTGATAGGTGAAACTATACTTTTCCAATTTCCAGTAAAACTTTTTACAGCGAGGCGTTAAACGCCAACAAGCTCTTATAATGTACGATCTTTCTGTTGAAATTTTCACATTTGAAAACAATTTATCTAAAGCTATACTCTTTTTGTGTTTTTTAGCGTTTTTTGTTACTATAAAAAATACAACATTTTACTGAAGGGCTGAATCAGGATCAAACACAGATTTTTAATCGAATATACTCGTACATTTATTATATACATACCACCGCACCATTAAGCCGTTTGGGTAGTCAGAAAATGAGTACGACACTTTCCTATCATAACACACACGTTTACATCCATACACCTTCTCATATAACTCCTGCGATTCCTTTGACTTTTACATTTCCTTCTTTCAAAATTTGATCAAACTAAATTTACCTTCCTCTACCACGCCTTCTACTCACAATTGCACTGTTGCTATTATTTCTATCAGTTCATTTTACATGTCAAATCAAATATATAACTCACAATTGCACTGTTGCTATTATATTCATCACTTCATTATACGAGTACATATCAAAACCAATATATAACTCACAATTGTACTGTTGCCATTATTTTCATGAGTTCATTATGCATGTCAAAACCAGTATATAACTCACAATTGCACTGTTGCTATTATTTTCATCAATTCATTATACATGTCAAAACCAGTATATAACTCACAATTGCACTGTTGCTATTATTTTCATGAGTTCATTATACATGTCAAAACCAATATGTAACTCACAATTGCACTGTTGCTATTATTTTCATCAGTTCATTATACATGTCAAAACCAATATGTAACTCACAATTGCACTGTTGCTATTATTTTCATCAGTTCATTATACATGTCAAAACCATCTCAGAGTGCTTCCCTCTAGTCCCTTCCCTTCTTCGTCATATTAAATACACCAGCTATAAGCTTACATTTATCATCATCATCATCATTGTCAACCAAGGTCGATCAACTGCAGGATGAAGGTCTCCCCAAGTTGACTCCAAATAGTTCGGTTTTTTGCTCGTTGATGCCATGTGATGCTGTCATGCTTCCTGATTTCATCTATTCAGCGTACCTTCGGTCTTCTTCTGGGTCTCTTTAGGCTTCTTGGGTGCCATTGGATTATTTCGGATGTCCATCGGGAGTCAGACATTCTGGCTACGTGTCCTATCAATTGCCACTTCATTCTTTTGCACACCTTTATAACGTCTTCTACCTTTGTTATATTGCGAATCCAGGTGGTTCGTTTACGGTATCTTTTAGTATATCCCAACATGCATCCCTCCATGCCCCTTTGTGCGGCCTGAAACTTTTGTTTGTTATTTACTGTGAGCGTCCATGTCTCGCAGCCATACGTAAGTACTGGGGGAATACATTGGTTGTAGACCTTTCGCTTCAAGCTTCATAAGCTTACATTAATTACCAATATATCGCTGACCTACAACATGCGTTTAAATAATTTATTAAGACCAGACATCAAAGTGATTTTCTTCATCTTACTTGAAACATCAATCAGCCTTCAGTTCACATTCATCCCAAAACACTGTATTCAGTACTCTATTGTACACGTTTACTCCGTGTATTTCTCAGTGCACGCATTTCTACACATTTGTTTTATTCGTAACATATTTATTAAAAAAAATTACAATCTGAAATCTAACATTTACAATTTACATCTGCTTAATGGAAAAGTGAACCGTGGAGTACAAGTCCATAACAATATGAAAATCCACTTTTTTTTAGATATAGTGAACCATGGTACTAGAAAATGCACGTGAGGAAGTAGTATCATTATTTAATCACAAATTTCCTATACATGTATAGTATGTCTTAAATATCACAACATTCAGCTGAAACATTCTCACTTTGCATTCATATCCGTACATATATACTTAAATTCCGAGCTATTACATCCACAATTCCAGCCTTAGCACCAATTATTGTATCAAAAATCTAATCAAAATCACGTCCAAAGCTGAATTTTATTAGAAATCATTTATACAGTAGATATTCAGTATGTTTAATGTTACGTACGGTCCTCCGGCTGAAATATTGCGACTCTTTTAAGCAGACTTTACAGTAGGCAGAAAATTTACAGTAGGCATTGAAACATCTTCTCCTTCTTCTTCCTCCTCCTATAGATCATGATCTGTTTGTTCCCCTTCTTGTGACGTGGATTGCCAGCTGTCACGCCATCTCTTTGGAGGTCTTCACGGTAATCTTCTTCCGGCTGGGTTCCTTTGAAGGACGACACGTGGAAGTCTGTCGTCTTGCATTCTGTTTACATGTTCGTTCCAGTATCGCCTTCGTTGTCTTCCCCACCTGACGATGTCTTCAGTACTACACTTTCTCCTTATTTCGGTGTTTCTGATTCTATCTCTTAGTGTGTTTCCGGTTATACATCTCAGTGTTTTCATTTCCGAGGTTCTCAGGATGTGTCTGCTCTGGTCTCTATTCCGTAGGTGGCTATCGGTCTCACACATGTTTGTATATTCTGATTTTACTTTCTATTCTCATGTGTTTATTATTCCACACCGGTGTACTTAGGCATCCCGATATTGCAGCCGCCTTATTGACCTGTCTCAAGATTTCATCATACAGATTTCCATTGCTACCGATGCTCACTCCAGGATACCTAAACTCCATCACTTGCTCTTTTATTTTGAAACATATGAAGTTTTATTGAAATTACAAAATTTTCATTTAAAAAATCACGCAAAATTTATTCATATATGTGTTAACACTTTATGTTAAGCCCCGATCACCACGCGGTGAAATTGACAATCCTGACATTGCAATGGCAAAACGTGAACTGAATAAATAAACACTGCCCAATTAAACTGCCATAGAAAAATGCATCATTAGTGTGTAAAGCTGACCTCCGTGGCTCTATTGCTATATCACTTATTTTTTACCAGGGGGTTTCAAGTATGATTCTTGATGGTATTTAAAAAGTGTTCTGGTCACGTATGGGCTTTGAAAACTTTTTTTGATTGGTTGAAATAAATTACCAAAAACAATAATCCAGGTATTTTGCTCTGTATGCGACGAAAATATCAATACACTTTACACATACGACCTTAATTTGGACGATCTATCCCAATTAGCGGTTTTATTACCACATCGCAATATTTTCCAACTGACCAGAATGATGTTAAAGAATTGGAGTAAGAATGATTAGAAGACTGAGGAATATTACATTTTAGTACTTCATTTCTAATCATTATTTATTGTAATGCACGAACAATCTCAACTTATGTGTTTCTCCATCTTTTTAAATTGTATTTAATTTTTAATAAACAGCTTTATTTTATTATAAGCAGCTTGCTTTGACATGTGTTAAGACACTTTTGTAGCTGCCATGTGAGATTTTATTTTTTAAATTAAACTGGGATTAATTAGTTATTGCTGTAGCTGTGCACAATATTCCATTTTATTCATATAATTTTTCATGATAGGGTTTTGGCGATAACAGTGTATTTTTATCATTTTGACATGTTTATTTAGTTGTTCCTACCATCTTGTTACTATTGCGTTACATAAGAGTATATATTGAATTAATGATCTTTACTATAGGTAAACTCTCGTTTTTTGTTTCGGATATTATTTCAATTGGATCAATCTTTGTGTGCCTTAAAGTGTAAGAAATATGCGCGACATGCATAGCTTTAGGAAGCTTCTTCTTCTTCATCATCTTATTTTAGGCCTGTTGGCCTGTTATGGTCCTGCATCATTGTTTGCCTCTTGCGACGTCGACTGCCAGCTGTCTTTCCATATTTTGGGAGGTCGTCCTGGAGGTCTGCTTGCTTGGGGGATACTGTCCCTGGCCATTCTTACGGCTCTTGGTTCCGCCATTCTGGATACGTGTTCGTTCCAGAACCTTCTTCTCTATTGTCCCCATTTGACAATATCTTCAACTTCGCACGTCCTTCGGATTTCTGTGTTACGTACTCTATCACGAAGGGTTTTGCCAACGATACTCCTGATTACCTTCATTTCGCTGGTTCGAAGGAGATTTTTGGTTCTGACAGTCTCGGATCTGGACTCTATGTTGTATGTCATTATGGGGCGGACACAGGTCTTTAGGAAGCACTTGAAGAAAACCTTACATGGTTAGTTTTATCAAAATGTACGACTGTATATTAATATTGCATACACATACTTCCCTCTACTTAAAGCCTGATACGTTTTTTTGTTACATATCGGAATTCACAAAGATTTATTGGCAGTCTGTCTTCCCTTGGTAAGTTTTCTGCGTTTTTTTTTTCAAAGAATATCAATGAAAGTTCTTAATCAATTGGTCGCAGTTACCATTTTCCTATCCAAATACTCAATTTTTTTTTTGTTATATTTTTAATCTTTAAATACTATTGAGTTTGAACTCCTACATGTGGTACCCTTGAGGAGTGCAATGCTATATAAAAAGCCCTTTTATTATTATTAAAATAAAATGATGAAGACATCGCTAGACAACGGTCTGGAGATGTGGATGCTATGCAAGCAAACTAGGGCCGCAGATAAGCCTTGTACTTCTTATCAAGTGTCATGTCTGAACGGATCAAATCAGACTGGTCTGATCACAGGTTGCCGCAACTAAACCAACCCCATTAAATAAGGTTCACATCCTTGCCGGAATCGCTCTTCCAAAAATCAGGAACTACATTAGAAGCAATACTGATTAAAAAAAAAATCTAGTGTCGATATTTAAATTCAAACCATGTCTTACTTTTTTTGAGTTTTTAATAAATGGTTTTTATTTTAATTTTAAAATATTTTCGAAACATATTTTAATATTTGTATTTTCTTCTTAAAATATCGTTAAACCTTTCGCTTTCATTATCTAACTTTTTGAAATAAGCTTTAAATTTACGTTATTTAAATGTTAATCATTCAAATCAAAACTTTCCTTTCAATTTAATAAAGTATCATCAAATCCCTGGTTTAATTAAATTTTAATCGCAATTTAAGCCGGCGAGTAACTCGCAGATTTCGTTAAGTAAAATCGATGGTTCTTAAATATTCTTTATGTTTTCATTTCCTACTCACAAAAAATGAATAAAACATTTATACTTGATATATATTCTTAAAGTCTTCATTCAATACTCACAAAACGAAAAAAACTACATCATATAATCAAACTATATTTAAATTGGTTGTTTTTAGTATGTTTACAACAATAGATTTTGTCATAGTAATGATTCAAAATGTATTATTTGAATAAAAATTATAATAAAATTACAATAGATTTTTAGTTTCATTCCGAAAACGAATTTAAATAATCATTTTATAAACATCCTTAAACATAAACATCCGAAAATGCCAGTAAAGTTAAAAGGAAAAGTATACCAAACGACTGTCAGACCCGCATTCTTCTATGGCTCCGAATGCTGGACGATGTATAACCCTTACTCTAAACAACTAGAAACTGCTGAAATGCGCATGCTAAGATGGTCAGCAGGTGTGTTCCTAAGAGACAAAATAAAAAGCTCACGCATTCGTGGAAGCCTAGGTGTTACAGACATCAACAGTAAGATGGAGGAGAGGTGATTGAGATAGTATGGGCACGTTGGACGCAGAGCACCCGATCACATTGTGAACCAGGCAATCTCCATGGATCTTCCTCGAATAACAACCAGAGGAAGACCAAAGAATTCATGGGTGGTGCAAAAAGATAACCTGATGCAGAGGCATGGCCTGGGAGACGTAGACCGGGACAGAAGAACATACAACCTGAGGACGAGGAGAGCTGACCCCAACAGTTTTCGCAGACAGTGAGTTGGGATGGAGCCAGGGAGAAGAAGATTTTATAAACATCCTGGAAATGTAAGATTTACTTATGAAAAGAACTTGTAGCGAAGAATGGAAAGGTTTTTTTATTTTTTATATTCTAATATGAATTTCCAAAAATGTTAAGCTTAAACCTCTGATACATAATAAATTGGTAGATTTTCAAACTGCCTTTTTTTTCAAAAATAATGCAATTTAACATATTTTCTAATTTGAAACCTCCAATCGTCCAATATACGAGTATGTTGTTTCTCTCAAATAGAATCGATTCGGTTATTCGTAAATGGAGAGAATACAAGAAAAAAACGTTATTGAAATATTCTTAAATAAAGTAAGGGATTTCAATTTGCATGAATACAAATAAAATGGGTTACAAGTTATACGAATTTCTCAAATACAGACACAATTTTGAAAACCCTTCTTCAATTTCTTTCTCATTATTCCAAATGATGCTTCCCTCAAACAGCCACGACCATTTTAATGTTTTTTTATTCTCATGGCAGTGTTTTTATTCTTTCCGTGTATCCATCAAAATATGATATTAGCATGTACATGGAGTTTGCTTCGTAAAAACACTCTCACATTTTCTAGTTTTATTTATCAACAATGTGTACAAAGTGGAAGACTACATATCTAGACTAACTCGAAAAAACTGTTGAAATATTTTTTTCAATTTATTAATCAGCCATAATTCAACCAAAAATATTGTATCAAACTTTGTTATATACAATACAACTTGTGGGTTTATTTTCATGGGGTAAAAGCTTCCAACGAACAAGAAAGAGGACAATGAACGTATGTGAAAATGAATACAAGACTGGAACCTTTTTAAAAAAATTGAGTTCAAACGAAAATGCAATCCCTAACCTCCGTATGGGAAAGTCGCCAATAAGGCTACTAATTTCACCAATAAGGCTACAAAAGGTCCTCAAAGTAAATGCTTAGGAAATCAAAAGTTTTGGCTTTTACATTATGAAACTTCATATAAGAATATTTAACCATAAATTACTTTGTAATTCCACTACTCGCCAAATTTATAAAAATAACAACGAATTTAGAAACACTAAAGATGTAATAAGTAAAAAGAAAAAGTAATTAAACTTTCCCTTCCTGTGCTAAAAAATCCGCCCGTTCCGGTGCTGTGTATTCAATACACATGTAAAAATGATCGATTTAAAATCGGAAAAATAAGAATATTCATAGCCAATCACTTAAATCAATAAAATTTGGAGTCAAAAGTGATAATAATTGAAATTTAATTGCTGAAAACATGAAAAAGAACAACGGCCGACGTTCACAAAACGGGCGAAACGACCACCTCAAATGGATGCCCGAGAGCTACTGAAGCGAGAGAAGCTAGCGAACTGAGATTATATTTCTTACGTTCCCATATACCGAATTAGAGTGAGAGTGAGACGTGAATAGCGTCGCTTTCTCACCCATAGCGGTTTTTTTTTAGAATGAATATACCTACGTCACACACCGCCACACGTTTGATTGTATCGGTGAATTTATTCCCGATTTTCACAAAATATATCTGATGTGACCGATAAGTGCTAATTTTATGTTAATATTATTTTTTTCATTCAATGCGTTAATGTATTACGGAGGAACACCTAAAATCTGAACCCAGTATTTATTATATTTATAGAGATATTAAAGTTTTTAGCACCAATGTGTACTAGTTAAGGCTTTTAATGACTGCTTTATATTTTTAATAAACATCTCGCTAGTACTACATTTAAAAACATAGTTTAATTTTTATATTTCTACTTAAGTTGGTAATTTTATATTAAAGTGTTTTGTTTTCTTTTTTAATGCAATTTTTATGTCAACTACTCCATAATTTGCATGTTGGTTTTTTTTTTAAATAATTTATTTTTCGTCTCCGGGGTTGGTTTAAATTTTGTTACTCAAATGCACAGCAACACTAATTGCCTTATCATTGGTTTTGGGTAAATTATTATGACTATAATCCTGCACTAATACCCGTCCTCATAAAGTCCATCATCATCTTACAGTAATGTCCATCTCTTAACATTTATCATGTACCTGATCTTACCAACGAAGTAATTAAGAAAAGCTGTGGTAAACTTATGTATTCATGGCGTAAAAGTTCCGAGGTTTATTTTTCGTCATGTTTTTAATTTATTTGAACCGCAGCTGCCATACTCGACTATGCTTTCATTCAATAAAATACCATGACAAAACAAATATTGATGAAAATGTGTAAACGTTCTGCTTTTTCGGCGTATCACAAATATAATTTTTTTTTGTTTTTCATTTTCTTTTCAGTCATTCGGGCTTTCAGGACGCCTCCTTGAAATATTCAAGTTTATTAACACTGCAGAAGGCTTTTATACCTCTTCGTTCGCCTGCCGTAATATAAATCATTTTTTCGTATTCACCTTTCATAATAAATACATAGAAGCTGTTTAACGGGGACATAAATAATGTGAAAGGAGTGAATTATTTAAAATTTCTTTTGTGTTTACCATAAAAAAACAGTGGAAATCGTCTAATGTGTTATCTTTCATGCATATATGGTATTTGGTCAAACATCATAATTCTCATGTATTGAGATAATTTCGTATATTTTATGGCAGTTTGAAGAAAATATAAAAAACGTTCTCATTTTTTTTCGAAACACAACTATATTTTGTACCCGACGGAATTGCTTACTAGAATAAATAAAAATATATTTTTCTTATTTAATCCGACTCACAAAGTTTAACTTTTCATTAAATTATTTGCAAATTTATTTAACTCACTAATCCAATATGAAATCCTTAAAAATACTTGCTTGTGAGATAACGACGAGTTGGGAGATCAACATTAAAAAGGACTGTTATTTTATTCATAATTCGTTACTTGTATGGCTATACATGGTATACACATATAATGTCTAAAAACCAGCTATTTTTTAGTTAAAAAATATTTTTTATACTTTTTTTAACCAATTATGAATAGATCTAATGAGTGGATAGACGCCTGCCTGCCTGCCCAGCGGTTCCAAGTTCGATTTCCGTTGGTTTCCAGTCTGATATCGACTTAAGGATTGTTGATTGTACTCGTATTTCTGTTTAGTAAGGAGAGATTGCCTCATGGAAATCAACTTGCATGATTTTGCAGTATACCATACAAGTGTAATTAAATGTAAACATTTGTAGAGAGTATTTCTATGTCTTACTCCCCTTGATTTTCTAGTATTTGTTAACCTTAACTAAGATTGGGGAAGTTAATTTGAAATTGAATTATTAATTAACGTACCGTTTTATTATTTTTTTATTTATTGCAGCGAATCAAAGAGTTATAACATGTCAACGTGCATTAAGTGAATTCTTCTTCTATTTACACTTTAGAGTTTCACATTTCAAAATAAAAGAACTGCAGCTGCGCATGAATGTTTATATTTTAGGACGGTAGCTAACGAAAAACAGTGGTTGTACGCCTTCGCTGGTTAATTCAGTGAACAATTAAGATTGAAGTGCATATTCACTTATTACTAAAGTAAAGGTGTACATAAACTAGTAAAAGTTGAAATTGGCTGTGCACTCTACTTCCCCTGTAACGTATGCATAAGCTGAACTCACCAACACACTATCACTTTAACTTCAACGTTTACATTATTTTTTATTTGGACCATATTATTTTCTGATGATAATAAATTGCACCTACAAAAATATCGTATTTTTTTGGTGGCCCATTCTTTTCATGAATATTGCCATATTGGTCTGCTTCTAAAAAGTCAACACTGTCCAAATGTCGGCAACGGAATGATTTCAAACTTTATCTCTGAAAATTCGAAGAGAAATAGAACTTTGAGGTCGATTTTTTCAATGAAAAAAAATTGTTCTTCCAAATAAATCCAAAAAAGCGAGTTGGGTATTATGAGAGCTTTTGCCTTTCTGGACTGTGGTGTGGAATGGTATGCCTCCTATGCGTGGCGTATACAGCTTACGGAAGCACTTAAAGGTAATCATTTTTAGATCTTATTAAAATTATGAGTTGGTTCAAATCCTTAGTCAGAGCGTCCTTGAAGAGGGTTTGCTCTCTAAACACCGCTATATAAATGGTCATATTATAATTAATAAAACATTTTCAAATTTATATATTTTTGAAAGAATTTTGAATTATGTACTTGCAAACTTATGTGTTATTTAAATATTTTTATTGCATAAATCTTCTTATTTGTTTTTTAAGAATAGATATGACCGAAGTCATAGGTATCCTTATACCCTCGAATACTAGGCGGAAAAAGTGTATATGTCGTCCGAGGGGAGTGGCATAGCACGAAGTTCGAACCGACGACCTTCCGCACAAAAGTCCAGCGCGTTACCTCGCGGTCATCCACCTCACGAATTAAATTGTTTTTTTTTAATTAATTTGTGGAATACCTGTCTTGCGTAATTAATGAAAAACATACTTGTTAGATTTTTTTAAATATTATTGTGAGGTACATTACACGGTTGATGAAACAATTTTTTTTAAATATCTAAACCTTTGGTAATATTTATCCATATAACATAAAAGAGCCTTTTTTTTACTTACTCCGCATTTTTTCGTTCCTGTGCTAAAAAAGTCCGCGCGTTCCGGTGCTGTGTATTCAATACACATCAATACACATGTAAAAATGAGCAATTTAAAATCGGAAAAATAGAAATATTCATAACCAATCGCTTAAATTAATTAAATTTGAAGTCAAAAGTCATAATAATTGAAATTTAATTGCTGAAAACATGAAAAATACATCGGCCG